>VZTI01002799.1:111782-157055 GCA_013397865.1 Struthidea cinerea
CCGAGACAGCGCGGCGGGGGCGGTGGCCAGGCGGGCCCCGGGAGCCGGCGGACGGCGCGGGCTCCGGCCGTGACGATGCTCCCGCGCTGTCTGCGCTCAAGCGCCTGGAGCGGGCACAGCGTACGGACCGGCTGGATGCCCTGTTCGGCGTCGAGCGGCCCGCGGAGCCCGGTGAGCGGACGGGCTGGCTCATCAACATGCACCCGGTACGGGCCGGCGCGGCGGGAGGCGAGCAGGCAACAGATGGGGCACGGGGGTCCCTTGGGGAGACCCCTGATAGGGCTTGGGGAGGGGTTTCCCACAGAGACACCCCAGCCGTACCAGGGATGGGAGTTCCACGGAGTTATCGCCGGTAGGGCTGGGGACAGGGGTCCTATGGGGAGGCCCCCTATACAGCCCGGGATGTGAGAGGAGTCCCACGGAGATACCCCACATAGGGCGTGGGGGAGGGAGTCCCCCGGGGGGACCCATGGTAGGGCCGAGCGAGGAGGCTCCCACAGACAGACTCCGACCCTACTCAGGGGAGGAGGTCCAATGTCCCTACTGGGCCTCCCATGTTTCCCTGGCCCTACCGAGAGGGAAGTCCCACACAGAGACTTCCGGTAAGCCCTGGGCAGAAAGGGTCCCGTGGTGGGGTCCCGGGGGAGTCCCATGGAGGGACCTTGTTGAGTCCTGGTGTCCATGGGCAGACGGAAGTGCTGGATGAGGACCGGCGGTCGGTGAGCGCAGTGGACTACTACTTCATCCAGGAGGATGGGAGCCGCTTCAAGGTTGGTACCGGGCAGGACCAAGTGGGTACGGTGTTCCAGGAGGGAATCTGTCACCATCGTCTGTGTGCTCCTTCCTAGGTGGCCCTACCCTACAAGCCCTACTTCTACATCGCCACCCAGAAGGTGAGGAGGGGCAGGGCTGAGCTCCCCAGGGAAAGAGACAGTATCTTGGGGAGCTCAAGACCTCCTGGGCAGGTTGCTTTGGGATGGTCTCCTCCCAAGGACAGAGACGCACTGCTCAGCCCCCGGTTCTCTTGACAGGGCTGTGAGCGGGAAGTGACCTCCTTCCTCTCCAAGAAGTTCCAAGGGAAGATTGCAAAGCTGGAAACTGTCCCCAAAGAGGACTTGGACCTGGTCTGTATCCCTCTGTGGGGGTTTTTTGGACCTTGCACAGCTCTAGTGATGTAGGAAGGGATGAGCAGGGAGAGAAAGCAGCATGCTTAAGTCTCCTGGTGCTGCTGTGGCATCTCAGAAATGTGTTTATTATGGCTAATTGCTTATCAGCAGTAATTACATTCCTCTCCTTGAACATATCAGCTGTTTCAGACAATGTGTTCAGGACATTAATTTCTGGAATTAAAGTGGTTGGAGGAAGAAGCATACTGCAGGAGGGGGCTGCTGTTCATGCTTGACCCATTCTTCTTCTTTTTCCATGGGTAAATCCCACTTGTGGGTGCCTGTACAAGCAGCAGGGCTGGCTGGGCTCTTGCTGTGCTGCTCTTGTGCTCTTGATACGCCCACCAGAATCTCTCCTCAGTGCTTTACTGTCCCACCTATCAGCACTTCTTTTTTGG
This sequence comes from Struthidea cinerea, assembly GCA_013397865.1. Taxonomy (NCBI): domain Eukaryota; kingdom Metazoa; phylum Chordata; class Aves; order Passeriformes; family Corcoracidae; genus Struthidea; species Struthidea cinerea. The sequence goes on from VZTI01002799.1 coordinate 113,347, forward strand.
CCAATCCTTCCACCTGCATCAGTCTTGTTGGCCTTCCACCCCTCTCTCATGGTGCCCATCCCTGAGCTGCCGTTCCCCTGCTGCTTTGCAGCCAAACCACTTGGTGGGCCTGAAGAGGAACTACATCAAGCTGTCCTTCAACACGGTGGAGGACTTGGTGAAGGTGCGGAAGGAGATCTCTCCTGCTGTGAGAAAAAACAGGGAGCAGGACCAGGCGAGTGACGTCTACACGGCCATGCTGTCAAGGTGGGAGCTCCCCGTAGGGGATGCAGTCGGTCTCTCATGTTAATAATTCATAGAACCATGGAATAGTTTGGGTTGGAAGGGGCCTCTAAAGGCCATCTAGTCCAACCCACCTGCGGACCCCTTCGTCTAGACCAGATTGCTCCAAGCCATGTCCAGCCTGGCTTTGAACACTTCCAGGGATGGGGCAGCCACAGTTTCTCTGGGCAGTCTGTGCCAGTGCCTCACCACCCACTTAATAATTAGACCCTCTTGATTATTTCCCAGCTGGCCTCAGAGGTGTTGTCCTGCCTGTCTGACCCCAGCTATGCCTCTCTTCCACCCATCTTCAGGGTGGTTCTTCCAGCTCTGTGCTGCGCATCAAGAAGTCCCAGAGCTGATGGGATGTGGTGGTATCTCTGGCTGCTTGTCAAATAGTTTGCCTGTTCCCTGTGGAAGGATCCAGAGAGGCAATGGGCAGCCTTACTTCTAGTTGTGATCAAGACAAAAATAATCCAACATTTTCTATTTCTCTCCTGTCCCTGACTCCTGCTGCCGGTGTCACCAGTGCCACTGGGTGTCCTGGGAGATGGACACATGGGTAAGGCAGCTGCTTCCCTCTGCTCTTCCAGTGCTCTGAGTGGGGGCAGTGTAAGCACAGATGAGCAAGGAGCCTCCAAAAAAATTGCCAACCAGATGGACAACATTGTGGATATGCGGGAGTATGATGTGCCCTACCATGTTCGCCTTTCCATTGACCTAAAGATCCACGTGGTGAGTAGAGAAGAGCTTTGCTTTCCCAGTCACGCTCCTGAAGCACAGAAGAGTTTTTCCTCTCCAACACCTTTACAAAGTATTGGTGACAATGAGTTCATGTCTAGAGCTCAGTTCTGTTCTGCTGGGCTTCTCCTTAGTTAATGGCACACAGAAAAGCTAACTGATTAATGCATGGCCATAGTTTGAGCCTTTCTTCTGGGCTGCCTGTGATTGCCACAGTTCCATCCCCAGCAGCTGGACAGAGTGACATGGGGATGTGGCCCTGTCATAAGGCACTGCCCACCCTCATCTCTCCACAGGCTCACTGGTACAATGTGCGATACTGGGGCAACACCTACCCCCCCGAAATCACCCGCCGAGATGACCTTGTGGAGCGGCCGGTGAGCATTGGCGGGCAGGTGTCCTCTGTGCAGATGTGTCCACCCCAAGGGACTGGTTTCTGACATGCTGCCAGTGTAAAACCGTGGTGGCAGGGGGAATGCTGGGCTTCGGTAGTGATTTTTGGGTTGATAAAGCACTGAAATGATTAATGGGGAGGTTCTGGTCCACTTACTGGGCCAACACTGGGTTTTATGGGAACCACCCTTTAAGTCAGCTCTGGAATATTTTCTAATGGATTTGGTCCTGCCCAGGATCCTGTTGTTCTTGCTTTTGATATTGAAACGACCAAACTCCCTTTGAAGTTTCCTGATGCAGACACAGACCAGATCATGATGATCTCCTACATGATTGATGGGCAGGTAAGGATACCAGGATGGTTTCCTTCAGGCTTGGGCAGTGAAGCCAGGAAGCAGCCTAGCATTCTCCTCCAATCCTGCTGGCTCCAGGCTTGCCATGCTGCCACCTGTATGGTTTGTGGCTGTGGGAATGGCATTAAAGTCTGGGTGATGCACGGGAAACCGAATTTCGTGGAACCCCACCCAGGTTGCTGGTGCTTCTCCGTGGGAGAGAGACAACACCGGTGTCCCGTGTTGTCTCTCCATGGCCTCCTTTTCTGATGGTCAATGATGCTTCAATGGATGACCCCCAAAATGTTATTCCCCCTTGACAGAAGCTCTGGCTTTCAAGAGGAAAGCATCCCATTGTTTGGACAGCATTTTTGAGTTGCCTGCGACCCCAGTCCTCCTCACTGCCTCCTTGTCACCTCCTCAGGGCTACCTGATCACAAACAGGGAGATTGTCTCAGAGGACATTGAAGACTTTGAGTTTACTCCCAAGCCGGAGTATGAGGGTCCATTTTGTGTCTTCAACGAACCAGATGAGGTAAGTCAGTTCTGCTCTGCAGAGTTTTACCTGCCTGGAGCTTTTCTTGGCCAGAGAGCTCATTCCCTGGCAGATTGCCTCCCTGGGGAACATGGTAAGTCTGGCAGGGCTGCTTGTGCTTTCGTTTTTTGGGAATAAGGGTAAGAGAGGTCAGGTTCGGGCCAGGTGCAGAGAAAAGGGGAAGGGTGGAACAAACTGTGTGGTATCCACCACCTCTCTGTGGAGGAGATGAAGTTCCTTAAAATACATGTGTTTTCTGTTCCATCCCAGGCTCATTTAATCCAGAGATGGTTTGAACATGTCCAGGAGACCAAACCCACCATCATTGTCACATACAACGGAGACTTCTTTGACTGGTAAGATCAGGGATGACAACTAAACTGGCAAGGTGTCACCTGAGCTAGAGGGCAGGGTCAGGTCCCATCCTCAACATCCTTCCATAGTTCAGACATTGTGGGGAAGCCATGTGGTCACATGCGGAGTGGCCATGTCCTGCACCTCACCAAATCCTGTGATCATTGGCTTGCAAGTAGGACTTTACGAAGAATCCCGTCCACTTGCCTGAGCTGCTTTTAAACTCTTGGCAATGTGGGAATGTCAGCATATGGATGAGCCTAGTCATGGGAGAGCAGGGAGAGTGTCAAAAGAGACATGGAGGATATTGGAAGAGGTGTGCAGACAAGCCTGGGGAAGCAGGGGGAGAGGGACCACATGCCTCCCCCTACAGACGTAGGATACAAGCAAGCAGGTTTGCCTCTTGAACCACAAAATGGTTTGGGTTGGAAGAGACCTTGAAAATCATCTTGCTCCAACCACGCTGCCATGACCAGAGACACCTTCCACTAGACCAGGTTGTTTCAAGTCCCACCTGGCCTTGAACACTTCCAGGAATGATGTGTCTACTTGTCCTGCAGGAAGTGTTCCCTGTGACCAGATACACAGATAAATCACAAGAAAAATTCTTCAGGCAGTTTGTAACAAAGCGGTCATGGAACCATTGTTGGAATGCAGGAAAATGGCTGTTCTGCTCCTTCTCTTCACACTGCCTTTTTTCCTCAGGCCCTTTGTGGAAGCAAGAGCAGCAGCTCATGGAATTAATATGTATCAGGAAATTGGGTTTCAGAAGGATAGCCAGGGAGAGTACAAGGCATCCCAGTGCATCCACATGGACTGTCTGAGGTACTGAATGCTGCCCCTCTACCACATAGCTGTGTCTTTATCTCTTCAGTTCAGACGAAATACCTATGGTTGTATTTGAATACTGTTATCACATTCTGTCTGTTGGAAGTTTTGTGTGTCACCTTCTTCAGCTGTGCAATAATCCATTTCTGTGTTGTCTTCTTCCCCTTGGCATGCTGCGTCCCACAGGAGGTGCCAAGTCTTCTCCTGAAGGGCTCCCAGGGAGCTCTTGCCCTGCAGCCTTGCATGTTTGATCACTGATTTGGAAGGACAGAGAAAGGGAGAGGGAGTGGGTTAAGATCTGGCCATTGGAGCAGGGAAGGGGACTATAGCCTCACCTACCAGCCTCCTGACACAGATGGAAGAGGAAAGGACACATGAGAGAGAGAGAGAACTATGGAGTTTTATGTGGGTTTTCCCCCCTGGAGCAGTCTGGGCTCTGGAGCACAGCTGGATGTCCCTGCAGTTCCGGTGGGGTCTTCTCCAGTGGTGAAATATTTATCTTAAAGCCACTGAGGGAGCTGGAAGGTGGGAACTATGAGCAGTGGTGGTGGGATGGACAGTGGGGTTTGTTCTGGTTGGGCTAGCTGAAGTTGGACAGCCTTGTACCCCACTGTTCTTGGATGCTGAGCTGTCCTTAGTGAGAGGTTCCTGTGGTAGTTGAGGTCCCCTTCACAATCTTGAGCCTGTTTTGAAGGTGAGGGCTGGTTTCTCTGCACAAACTGATATTTTCCTGATTCTGTCCAGGTGGGTGAAGAGAGACAGTTACCTCCCAGTGGGAAGTCACAACCTGAAAGCAGCAGCTAAAGCAAAACTGGGTTACGATCCAGTGGAGCTGGACCCTGAGGAGATGTGCCGGATGGCCACAGAGGAGCCTCAGGTATTCTCTCCCTGTGCTCTATGGGAAAACAAGCCTAGAGCAACTGTGCTATGACTGAGTCTGTAAGTTCAAGTGGATTTTGAGAAATAAACCAAATCTGTCTCTCCAGACTTCCAGTGCCTTAGAGCTCACAGGGAGAAGGAACAGGATTCCCCTGAACTGGTTCTGGCCCTGGCATTTCACTGTACATTCTCTGTATTTATTTACATCAGTGTGGGGTGAAAAGCACCACTGAAATCAGAAACACCACGAAGAACTGAGACCTGCTGGGGGAACAGGAGAGGGTTACTGCTCCAGGTGTCATAGGCAGGAGGTTCTGCTGAGCCCTGTAGCAGCTTCCTGAGACCCAAACTGGGCGGATTCTGTGCCTTCAGCTCATCTTCTGTTCATTGTCAGTTAGAGCTGACATGTTGCTGTTTGATTAGAGCTAAAGCAGGATGGCCTCGGAAGCAAACACATTATTCTTTGCAACCTAGGCTCTGGAGAAATACACCTTTTCCTGCTTCCTGCTGATATGAGAATGTCCAGCAGGAAGCAATGAAAGATCATTGTTATTGAGCCACTCTGTCACATGGGATTGGGATTAATTTGCTTCTCTCGTTCCTTGACAGACCCTGGCCACCTACTCAGTGTCCGATGCCGTTGCTACTTACTACATGTATATGAAGTATGTGCATCCCTTCATTTTCGCCTTGTGTACCATCATTCCCATGGAGCCTGATGAAGTGCGTGCTTTCCCAAAATGATTATATCTTTGCTGGGTGAAGTGCCATGTCTCCCACTACAGGGTTGCTCTGGCCACAGATCTGATTCCCACTGCCTAGACACTCTGCATGTGTGGCAGGGAGGAAGGGAGGGTGGATTTACAGGCTATTCCTTTCTCCTACGGCTGTGGGGTGTTTGGAGACAGGTTTCTATAAGAAGAAGACACCTGAGATTTGGCAGTGCAAGGCTGGAGCAAGAAAGGATGTCTGATGTAGCATGCTCAGCCAAGTTCACTTGCAGTCATGGCCATGCAAAGCTGGGTCTCCTGATGGCTGTTGTCAGCTGTAGGGAGGATGGTTGGGAAGCTGTCGATGCTGAGCATGCAGAAACTGTTCCCGCCTGGTTGAGCTGACAAAGGCACTTGACGGTGGAGTGCTGTTGCAGATGTGTCACCAGCTGAAACTGTCCAGCTCATTGTGTGACAGTCCAGTCTTGCTAGTGCTGGGACAGCACTTCTGCTGAATCACAGACTGGTTTGAGTTGGAAGGGATCTTAAAGATAATCTTGTCCACCCTCCTGTCAAGGGCAGGGACACCTTTCACTAGACCAGATTGCTCCAAGCCCTGTCCAACCTGGCCTGGAACACTTCCAGGAATGGGGCAGCCACAGCTTCTCTGGAAAACCTGTGCCAGTCCAGTGTCTCACCATCCTCACAGGGAAGAATTTCCTCCTAATATCTAAATCTACTATTTTTGAATTTTAAACCAGCTTTGGTTTCTCTTGTGCAGGTGTTAAGAAAAGGATCTGGTACACTGTGCGAGGCACTGCTGATGGTTCAGGCCTACCATGCCAACATCATCTTCCCCAATAAGCAGGAGCAGGAATTCAACAAACTTACAGAAGATGGACATGTGCTGGACTCTGAGACCTACGTGGGAGGCCATGTGGAAGCACTGGAATCTGGGGTCTTCCGCAGCGACATTCCCTGCCGCTTCAAAATGGTAATGGGCCAGCAGCCAGCCCCTGTCCTCACGGAGCACCATGGTGGGGAGGGATAGCCCTTCCACTGTTGTTGGCATCTCCAGTGTGTCCCTGCTGGGGTTGGGCAGCACCTAGAATCACAGAATCAGTAAGGTTGGAAAAGCCCTTTAATGTTGCCAAGTCCAACTGTCAACCCAGCATTGCCAAGGCCACCATTAAACCATGTCCCCAAGTGCCACATCTGCATGTTTACTGAACACTTCCAGGGATGNAGTGGCCAACTGTGCTGCACTGGGAGAGCAAGTGTCACATACTGGAAGCATGCCAGAGCTTGTTGACAGCAGGGTATGGTGGTGAAGTGGGGTTTTGGGTTTGTTTTTCAGTCAGTGGTTCTTGGAAGTTATGCCTCTGTAGCTTGGGGTCCTGTCCTCTCTCCCAAACTGAGCTTTTTCTGAAGCCTTCCTGAGGGTCTTCTACCTGTTTCTGGATGAGACTGCTAACCTCCATCACCTCCCCCAGTGCCTCAACCTGTCCCTTACAGCCTAGAGGTTCCCACGCCAAGCAGGGACAGGGGTGCAGGGTAGGACCTGCCAGCCTGCAGCCAGGGACAGCTGCCCATGGCCTCACTGCCATCTCCATGTCCCTGTAGAATCCTGCTGCCTTCGACTTCCTGGTGCAGCACGTGGAGAAGACCCTGCAGCACGCCATCGAGGAGGAGGAGGGTCTGCCCCTGGATCAGGTCACCAACTTCCAGGAGGTAGAGCACCCGCAGCACAGCTGTGCTGGGCAGGAAACTGGGACTGCAGCTCTAAAAGTCTTGTTTGTGTTTGGTTTATGCTCTACAAAGAGAGACTAAGAAGCCCATCTACAGGCTGAGTCCTGCAGCCCAGCCTGGGGATCAGGGTCTCTGCCCCATCTGAGAAATGCAGCTCCTGCTTTTCCCATCACAGGTTCAACCAGGAGCAAAGCTCTGAGAGAGCTGGGAAGGAATTTAGGGAGAAGGCAGACCCCCTCAGATATTCCAAACACTCTTGTTCCTCTTGTTCCCCACTTCTTATCAGCTACAAAAGTGCAGGTTGCCCCTCTCCAAATCAAAGTCTGGAGTTTCTTGGAGGGCAGCACTAGACTGGGACCTGTGGTCTTTGCCATTGTCTCCATTAACCCATTTGCACTGAAAAGGTCCTCGATCAAGTCATATTTAGGAAGCAGCTGCTCCCACTTGCCAGGTATCCCTACAGAAAAGCTTACCCTGGAGGTTCAAATCAAAACCTAAAGCACCAGTGGTCAAGGAGTCCCTAATCTGCTCCTTTGGTCCTTTAGACCCATCCCCAGAGCTTGTGGCAGGTGTCCCTGTGAAGAAGAACCAAATTTAACAAGTATTTGGCTCATTAACTCCTTCCTGCCCTAGTTTCACTTCTCTTTATTTCACCACAGGTTTGTGATGAAATCAAGGTCAAACTGAATTCCCTGAAGGATGTTCCCAACAGAATTGAGTGTCCTCTTATCTATCATCTGGATGTGGGGGCCATGTACCCCAACATCATTCTGACCAACAGGTTGCAGGTGGGTAGTATCAATCTTGTCTCTCCTAATCTGACTTCCAGATGACCTTGATGGTCCCTCTGGATCCCCTTAACAGCAAGGGCAGAACTTTCTGCACAGGGCAGGGGAAGCAGATAAGGCTGGGTGTGAAATCTGGTCAAGCTGCCATGGAATTGTGGAATCACAGAATTATTTTGGTTGGAAAAGCCCTCTAAGACCATTGAGTCCAACCACTCTGCCAGCATTGCCAAACCACCACTAACCCATGTCCCCAAGTGGCACATCCACATGGCTTTGAAATCCTTTCAGAGGAATGCCACTCTGGGCAGCCTGTGCCAGTGTCTGATCACCCTTCCAGTGAAGGAGTTTTCCCTAATATCCAACCTAAACATCTTCTGGCACAACTTGAGGCTGTTTTCTCACTTGTTCCCTGGAAGCAGAGCCTGACCCCCACCTGGATCCACCCTCCTGTCAGGGAGTTGTAGGAGCAAGAATGTCCTCCCTTTTCTCCAGGCTGAGCCCCTCAGCTTCCTCAGCTGCTCCTCATCAGACTTGTGCTCCAGCCCCTTCCCCAGCTCTATTGTCCTTCTCTGGATGGGCAGGTCTTCAGAGACTCAGCTACAGCTTTGGCTAGAACTCTTCCCAAAAACCCAGCTGTTGTTTTGAGGGACGTGTGCTCCTGAAAGGCTCTGGAAAGGGGAACTCACTGAATACCATCTCTGATGTTCACACCTGTGCTCTCCTGCCACTCAGCACCTGTTCTGGCATGAGTTGTCATTTGGGGACCTGTCCCCTCTAACACCTGTGTGTCTGTTACTGCATCCAGCCCTCGGCCATGGTGGATGAGGCCACATGTGCTGCCTGTGACTTCAACAAGCCGGGTGCCAACTGCCAGCGCCGGATGACGTGGCAGTGGAGAGGAGAGTTCAGTAAGTACAGGAAGGACCATGTAGTCCAGCCCACAGAGATGGAGCCAAATTCCTGCTTCTCCCCTGGGAGACTGATCACTGCCCTCCTCTGCAGTGCCTGCCAGCCGCAGCGAGTATCACCGCATCCAGCAGCAGCTGGAGTCAGAGAAGTTCCCTCCTTTGTTCGCTGATGGACCACCCCGTGCCTTCCACGAGCTCTCCCCGGAAGAACAAGCCAAGTATGAGAAAAAGCGCCTGGCAGGTAAAAAAACAAATCAAGGTCATGATCCTGGCAATGTTTTGCAACCTGGACTGTGAGTGGTGTTCAGCAGTAGTGACCCCTCCTAGGGCTGTGGGGTGAGGTCAGGATGGTCTCAGAACTTCTCCAGGATCCCAGCAGACTCGTGCGTGCTTCCTAAGAGGAGACAGGCACTGCTACCTCTGTCAGTGTTTCCCTTTGTCTTGGAGAGCCACAGATTTGAGCTGAAATATGAATGGTTCCATTTTTTGTAAGGCTGCTAATTAAAGCCAGTTAATAAAAGGGAAACATCACATTATCCTGTCACCTGGAGGGATGCTGTCCAGCAGAATCACCCAGCTGGCTGGAGGCAAAGCCTGGGTTGGTAGGTGGGCCATATGATTAGTTTGTTTTCCCCCTTGCCCTCCACCTCCATAAAGAGGTGTTGCTTCTTTCCATACTGGGATCTTCCTCTCCCTTTGCAGTAGGACTGTCCCCCACTCACCTATGCCTTATGCTTAGCTGCCTCCCTATCCCTACTGTGCCCATCCCTCTGCAGCAGGGCACCCATCCCTGAGAACCTCCCTCTGCCTCCTCCCTTGACCAGATTACTGCCGCAAGGCATACAAGAAGATCCATGTCACCAAGGTGGAGGAGCGAGTCACCACCATCTGCCAACGAGAGAACTCTTTCTACGTGGACACAGTGCGAGCATTCCGGGACCGCCGATATGAGTTCAAGGGGCTGCACAAGGTACCAAGCTTGGGTGCTGGTCAAATTGTCTTGCCAAGCCTGGGGACCCCTTGTGCCTTGCTGAAAACCTCAAAAGATTACTCTGTTTGCTTCCCACTGATAGAGAGCCTGGTTGTATTAGTTATTGGGAAGAAACTCTTCTCTGTGAGGAAGGTAAGGCGCCGGCACAGGTTGACCAGAGAAGCTGTGGCTGCCCCATCCCTCGAAGTGTCCAAGGCCAGGCTGGATGGGACTTAGAGCAACCTGGTCTAGTAGAAGGTGTTCCTGCCCAAGGCAGGGGGTGGGATGAGATGAGTTTAAGGTCCCTTCCAACCCAAACCATTCTAGGAGGCCCTGGGGCTCTGTGTCTGGCAGAGTTAATTAAAGAGCCTGTTGCTTTGCAGTTCCTCCCAGCTGCCTCTTTTGCCATGATTCCCAGGGCTAGCAAAGAGGCTTTTTCTACACTGGTGGTTCTGCTGTTAGCTAGGCATCATGGATTGCAGCAGGCAGTGTATTGAGTTCTTCCCTGCACACATGTGGTGCAGCACAGCTGATGCTGGTTGAATTCTGATCAACGGTGGGAGCTACAAGTCTCTTCTGACAAGTGACAAAGTGCCTCTGGCCAACCCCTCCTTGCTGCAGAAGAAAATGGGATGGTTTGACTCATGATGCTGATCTTTGGCAAAGATACTCCTGTAGAGCTGCAATGCTATACTGGGACTGAGTGGAAACCAGTTGGGTGCTACCAGTAGTGATATGTGGAATTGTCCTGACTCTGCCCTTGGCATGCAGGTGTGGAAGAAGAAGCTGTCTGCAGCAGTGGAGATGGGAGATGCCTCTGAAGTGAAACGCTGCAAGAACATGGAGATCCTCTATGACTCCCTGCAGCTGGCCCACAAGTGCATCCTCAACTCCTTCTATGGATATGTCATGCGGAAAGGGTAAGTCTCCCCTGGGCCATCCAGGGTTCTCTAGAGAGGACCCTTGGAAACCAGGATTGTCCTGGTGAGGTAGTCGCTTCCTGAAGCACCAAGATGAGAGCAGGTCCTGCCTGAAACACTCTCCTCTTGCTTCTACCCATTACTTCTCGTACTGGAGACTCTTACCAGACATTAAATGTTGGGAATCTTGTCTGTTGGTGGGTTTTTGTCGCTGTTACATCCGAGGCACATAAAGAAAGCAACATAGAGTCCAGGCTCATGAACAAGTGGAAGCCGAAGCTTCTTCTTTAATAATTTTCTGACTACTATATAGGATAAATCGCAAGAAGTGTGTTGAGTGGCAATAGGTAATTGGTTCCTCGGCCATCCACCCCTTGAGAGGATTGGCCAAGTTTTAAGATACCTATTCCAAAATATTTTCAAAGTCAAAGCCATAACAATCTTGCAAAACAGCCTGCAGCTGCAAGAAGTTTATGAAACTGTGACCTTGTTTAAAATAGTTTACATAGGAAGGATAGTCTTCTCACAGAATATTGAGAAAAGGCTGAAGAATTTCTCTGCTTCTAGCTTTTTAGCACTTACAGGTTTTCAGCTTTTCTGGAACATCATAAGTGGAGAACTTCATAGGAGAACAATGTTCCAAGGCCCAGTGTTGATGTGTTTTTTGCCCTCCTTCCCCTGGAGATCCTCCTGCCCATCCATAGGTGGGTTTTGGAGGGATCATGTTATGCTCTTAACTGTAACTCCTCTGCTCACAGAGCTCGCTGGTACTCCATGGAAATGGCTGGCATTGTCTGCTTCACGGGGGCAAATATCATCACCCAGGCCAGAGAGCTGATCGAGCAGATAGGGTGAGTGTGCTGAGCTGGGGAAGGTCTGTCTGCATCTAGGACAGATGTGGGAGCATGGAACACATTTCCTATGAGGAAGGGCTGAGAAAGCTGGGGATTTTCATCCTGGAGAAGAGAAGGCTCCAGGGAGACCTTAGAGCCCCTTTAAGTGCTTAAAGGGACTCCCAAGAGAGGCTTTGGGCAATGGCCAGGAGTGGTGGGACAAGGGGGATTGGTTTCCCACTGCCAGAGGGCAGGGTTAGATGGGATATTGGCACAAGTTGCCCAGAGAAGCTGTGGCTGCCCCATCCCTGGAAGGGTTTCAAGGCCAGGTTGGACAGGGCTTGGAGTAACCTGGTCTAGGGGAAGTTGCCCATGGCAAGGAGTTGTTGGAATGACATGAGCTTTAAAGTCCCTTCCAGTCTCAAGCGCTCTGTGATTCTCTGATTCTATGAGCATTCAAATTCCTGACACCGTCGCTGCTGTTGCGCGAATGGCGAGAAGAACGACATTAGAGAGAATGACTCTAGGAGAAATTTCTCTTTTATTAATAATTAAATCAGTCCTTTTATAACTTGGTTTGCAATAGAGGAATGACGCAATTGGCTCACGGCTCAGCCACCCACCTAAGTGATTGGCTGAACAGTATAACACTTACTTAAAAATATTTTTCTCAATGAACCAAAACATTTTCCACAAACAACATGCAGCTGTGAAATAGTTTACAAAATAACAAACTGTTTCTCAGCTAGTCTGCATGAGAAAGCAATGTTCTCACAGAATATTGAGAAAAAGCCAAAGAATTGCTTGGCTTTTAACTTTTTAGCATCTACATGATGCTGCTGTATTGAATTTGAGGGTTTGCTTTGCAGAAGGGAATAGAGTGGATGCAACAGGCTGCTGCTGTCTTCATGGGGGACACAGAACTGATCCTCACCTCTCATCCATTCTGCTCCTGACAGTGGCCTTCTTTCCTTAGGAGACCTCTGGAACTGGATACCGATGGGATTTGGTGTGTCCTTCCCAACAGCTTCCCAGAGAACTTCGTCATCAAGTCAACCAATATCAAGAAGCCAAAAGTGACCATCTCCTACCCAGGTGCCATGCTGAACATCCTGGTGAAGGTGAGTCTGGCACCTGTCCAGGCCAGCTCTGCAGCCTGGGAAGAGGAGGTGGAGAGCTGATGAGTGGGGAGAGCCCCTCTTCCATCTCCACTCCCCATGTAGTGAGTGAGATGTCAGGAATGATGGCCCTGGAGAGCATCTGAGTGGAGAAAGAGGTTCGATATCCCCCATCAGAGAAGGGGGTCTGTAAGAAGCCAGGTTAGGTGCATGCTTACCTGTGCAGGTAGGGAGTCCAGAGCAAGGTCTAAACCTATCCTCTGCTCACTCCAGGCTCTGTAAGACAAGAAGATATCATTTTGGGGTCCAAAGACTTTTTCTTCTCAACAGGCAGGACAGGTGTTTTTGACTTTTGAGTCCTAATTTGTGCTGCAGCTCTCAGAGGGGTGCTCAGGGGTCCCTTTGGGCAGGGTGTGTCCCAGGGGCATCCCCTTGCGTGACAAGACAGCTGTGAATTGAAGCTGTTCTTCTGGGGCTGTGCCACAGGAAGGCTTCACAAATGACCAGTACCAAGAACTGCAGGATCCAGCCTCACTCACCTACATCACGCGCTCAGAGAACAGCATCTTTTTTGAAGTGGATGGTCCATACCTGGCCATGATACTTCCAGCCTCCAAAGAGGAGGGCAAGAAGCTGAAGAAAAGGTGAGATTTCAAAGCTTGAAATACTGTCTCTTTCCCTGAGCTAACAGACTAAGGATCTCGTTGCCTTTGTGCATGTGGGGCATGTTGGTCCTTGCCCCCAGAGCCAGCAGCACTTGACTCACTGACTTTAAATGGCAAGTTCCTTACATCAGATCATCTTCGAATCCAGCTACTATGGCAGTAAATTTTAGCAGATAACAGCAAAATGACATTTCTCCAACCTGGTGACCAGTCATCTCCCTGTTTGGCTCTGAGGTGTGCGGGAGAACTTTGACTTTCTTTCTGAGGACTTCTAATATTGCTTGTATGCAATCTAATCTGTTTAAACTGCCTTCCTATCTCTCAGGAGTTCAAAGACATTCAGTAACACTTCTCCTATGTGTTTCCCCTTCCTTCTCTGTCTTTAAGTAGGACTGGGTTCTGCCATTACTGTCACATTATAGGATAGTTGTAACCCAAACTTCAGTGATTTCTCAACGACCACCTCCTAACCATGAATGTGAGCTAGAGCAGTAGCATCCATTATTTTGGGGGGCAGCCCACAGAACTGGATCTGACTCCAAAAAATGCTGTTGCTATCCCCAGCACCCTTTGTCCTCACAATTCTGGACTTTTTTGTGCTTAGTCCCTGACAGAAGGAGGTTCAGCACACACCATTCCCTTCCAGTGCCCCTCCCGAAGCAGTCAGTGCCTTCTGCAGGAGTCAAAGTGTTGCCCAGCTCTGAGTGGGCTGTGCTCATAGGATTCCCCTCAGGTCCTCTGGATTCCTATAGTTTGGGGATCTCAGAGTATTTATTTCATGGTCACTCTCCAAGCACAACAGCCTGGAGGTGGCTGCAGGCACCATGGTTGGTGGAGGAAGGAAAGGCTGTGCTGATGGGAATGTGGGCAGGTGGGAGAAGGGCTGGCCAAGCAGGTTTGAGTATCCCCTCTTCTCACTGATCATTCCCACAGTGGTGGTTTGGGGTTTTTTTGAGACATACAGATAATTTTCAGGGCTGTGAAAGGCAAAACAATGCAAGAGAAAAGGCAAGAGAGAGGAATGCTCCCTTAGGCGTGTCATGGCTGCATCCAGTTTCCTCTCAACCCCTCTGCCAGCACTGGAGTTGACAGTTTCCTTCTTTCTAAATCTCTTCCTAATATCTTCATTTCCCCACTTGGGCTCTCATCTCCCACTCTTACTTATATGCAGTTAAGGTCATCCTCCACCAATTAAGGTCACTCCTCACCCTCAGTGCTGCATCAAGGTTTGACATGCTCAGCACAAGAAAACATGGAGCTGCCGGATTGAGTCCAGAGGAGGCCACGGAGGTGCTCCAGGGGCTGTAGCCCCTCTTCTCTGGAGTCAGGCTGGGAGAGCTGGGGGTGCTCACCTGGAGAAGAGAAGGCTCCAGGGAGACCTCAGAGCCCCTTCCAGGGCCTAAAGGGACTCCAGGAGAGCTGGAGGAGGACTCTGGACAAGGGCTGGGAGGGACAGGACAAGGGGAAATGGCTTCCCACTGCCAGAGGGCAGGGATAGATGGGATATTGGGAAGGAATTCTTGGCTGTGAGGGTGGTGAGATCCTGACACAGGATGCCCAGAGAAGCTGTGGCTGCCCCACTGTGTTCCAGGCCAGGTTGGACAGGGCTTGGAGCAACCTGATCTAGTGGAAGGTGTCCCTGCCCATGGCAGGGGCGTGGGACTGGATAATCTTTAAGGTCCCTTCCCCTGTGGGGGGATGAGTCAGTGTGGATGAGCCTGGTGCAAGAGCTGACGTCCTTTTCCAGACCAAGGTAAAATGATTGCTAGAGAAGCTGTAGGTACTTGAGATTATCCAGGTGCTGCTGTGGCTCCTTTGAACATGCTGGATGGTGGCACAATGGCATGGGGAGAAGCGCCCTGCAGGAGGGACACCAGCGGCACCCTGGGGGACGTGTCCTTTGGTGCAGGCCAGGTTTATTCATGCTCTCTCCCAGGTACGCTGTGTTCAACGAGGACGGGTCCCTGGCTGAGCTGAAGGGGTTTGAGGTGAAACGCCGGGGAGAGCTGCAGCTGGTGAAGATATTCCAGTCGTCTGTGTTCGAAGCCTTTCTGAAAGGCAGCACCCTGGAAGAGGTCTATGCTTCTGTGGCCAAGGTGGCTGATTACTGGTTAGATGTGCTCTACAGCAAGGTAGGCAAAGCTCAGCATGTCTGTGCTCCGTGGTGGAGCCTGGGGAGGAGCATCTGAGCTGGTCAGGCACTGTGGGAGGGTGGACTTTGCTTGCACCGAGTCAGTAGTCCCATACCTCTTTCACCCTCAGTCACTTCACAAATGACACTGAGCTGGGTGGGAGTGTGGATCTCCTGGAAGGCAGGAAGCTCTGTGGAGGGATCTGCACAGGCTGGATCCATGGGCTGAGGCCAGTGGTGTGAGGTTCAACAAGGTCAAGTGCTGGGTCCTGCACAGGGGTCACAACAATCCCGTGGAATGTTCCAGGCTGGGGACAAAGGGTCTGGAAAGGTGCCCGACAGGAAAGGACCTTGGGGTGCTGATCAACAGTGACTAAACACCTGCCCAGGTAGACAAGAAGGGCAATGGCACCTGGCCTGTACCAGCCATAGTGTGGCCAACAGGACCAGGGCAGTGACCATCCCCCCTGTGCTGGACGCTGGTGAGGCACCTTGAACCCTGGGGTCAGTTTTTGTCCCCTCATGACAGGAAAGACATTGAAGGGCTGGAGCATGTCCAGAGAAGGGAGCAGAGCTGGAGAAGTGGCTGGAGCACAAGTCTGATGAGGAGCTGCTGTGGGGGCTCAGCCTGGAGAAAAGGAGGATCGGGGGGACATTCTTACTCTCTACAACTCCCTGACAGGAGGGTGGAACCAGGTGGGAGTTGGGCACTTCTCCCAGGGAACAAGTGACAGGATGAGAGGAAATGGCCTCAAATTGCAGCAGGGGAGGTTTACGTTGAGTAATAGAGAAAATTTCATCTCCAAAAGGACTGTCCAGCTCTGGCACAGGCTGCCCACGGCAGTGGTAGAGTCCCAATCCCTGGAGGAATTTAAAAGCTGTGTGGATGTGGGACTTGGGTACATGGGTTAGTGGTGGCTTTGGCAGTGCTGGAGGAATGGTTGGACTCAGGGGTATTAGAGGGCTTTTCAATCCAAATGATTCTGTGATTTTATGAGACAAGGGAGTGGGAGGGAACGAGAGTCTGACTGGGTCCTTGTCATGACCTACTGGTCCGGGGGCATGATGTTCATCATAAATTCTCTTCAGATTGAACAAAGACACCAGTCACGTGTCAGGAACTCTTACGTTTTATTGTACAGTTGCTGTAACTCCAGCAACCAGCCCACTGCTTAGACTCAAAAGGTGTTGGCCAACAAGCCAATTCTTACAATAGACTTCCACAAGAGTGGAAGCAAGGAAGCCCTTAATTTTGTACAGAACACTTCAATAAGTTCTCACCTCCCACCACAAGCTCCTCAAAAGGCACTGGCTCACAAGCCGCAATAGACCACCAATATTCAAGGGCACTGGCTAACAAGCTGCAACACACCATCACACAAAGGTGCTGGCACATGAGTCACAACACTACTTCTCAAAGGTCCTGGCTAACAAGGCACAATACACCTTTACACAAGCTCCCCACTCCTACAACAGGGTTCAGTACAAAGTATGAAGTAGAATATGATGGCCCTGCTTTGCTCAGGCAAAGCAAGGGAAGAAAACAAAGAGTATCACCAATCCTTAGAGCGGTGTTGGTCTTGCACTGGTCATGCCACATGGATGGTCCAGAGCTGGGGCAAACAATGAGACAAAGAAAGTGGAAGAGAAAGAGAGGAGAAAAAGAAAAGAGAGAGAGGGGACCTATTTGCTCCCTTTCATGCACAGCCAGCCCTTCTCCTGGATGTGAGTTGGAGAGGGGACTAAGCATGGGTCTTAAGGCATGGCAGGGAATTGGCTCAGAACAGCACTGCCACACCTCTGCGGGACCCTCTCCTCCAATCACACCTTTCCTGTAGCAATACTCAGAATGCCTGAAACAAAACATGCTTAGTTCTGGTCCTCTACAGTCCTTCATTTTGTGATGCTCTTTTACAACACATTCTTGGTGAGCCCAACTTTGTGTGCACAAGGCCAGGCTGGATGGGACTTAGAGCAACCTGGTCTAGTAGAAGGTGTTCCTGCCCAACACAAAGCTCTGCTGCCGCAGCCCAGCCATGGCACAAACTGGTGCCAGCCTGAAACCCAGGTGCCCTCTTTTCTATAGATCCCACTGGCAGCTGTAACAGGAAGCAATTCCCAGGCTCCCTGTGAAGAGACACATCAGCTGTGTGTGGTGCTCCCTGTTCCTGACAGCAGCAAAGTTTGATCATTAGTTCTTGCTAAGTTTGGGCTTTTCCCTGTCTTTCAGGCTGCTAACATGCCCGATTCAGAGCTGTTTGAGCTCATCTCGGAGAACCGGTCCATGTCACGCAAACTGGAAGACTACGGGGAGCAGAAGTCCACCTCCATCAGCACTGCAAAGCGCCTGGCAGAGTTTTTGGGGGACCAGATGGTGAAGGATGCAGGTCTGAGCTGTCGCTTCATCATTTCCAAGAAACCAGAAGGGTCTCCGGTCACCGAGAGGTAACCCCACCTGGAGGGGCCAGGGCTTCTGGCAGTGTGGGAGAAACCAAGAGGGGATGGGCAGGTAGCAGGAAGGGAGGGAGCTGGAATACATGGCCAGGTGATCACCTGAATCTGGCACAGGCCATGAGCAGGGCAGCGGGTAAGACTATACAGCCCAATGGCCTTGCAGGGGTTGGGAAGAAGCCTGGAGGATCTCCACAGGCTGGGAGAGTGGATTGTGGGGTGCTAGGACATTGATTCCCTGCCTTCCCCAGGGCCATCCCCCTTGCCATCTTCCAAGCCGAGCCCAGTGTGCGCAAACACTACCTCCGAAAATGGCTGAAGAGCCCATCGCTGCAGGACTTCAACATCCGTGCAGTGAGTGAAGCATCCCTGCAGATGGCCCCGCGTCTGGGACAGGGGCTCAATCTTTTGGAGGCACAACCCGGGCAGTGGCTTCCTGTGTTCACAAAGCAGGGGCCTGGGGTGGGGGTGCTACTGGGATGTTTGATCCTGTGTCTGGGGGCCCTTCTGCTTGGCTTTCTTCACTGCCCACGCTCTGCCCTCTTCCCAGATCCTGGACTGGGACTACTACATTGAGAGACTGGGCAGCACCATCCAGAAAATCATCACCATTCCTGCAGCCCTGCAGCAGGTACAGAGCAGTGGGGGGTAGACAGGAGGAAGGATTTGTGCAGGGGACTCGGTGTGATTTGGAGCTACTCTGCAGGTAAAGAACCCAGTGCCACGGGTCCGACACCCAGACTGGCTTCACAAGAAACTCCTGGAGAAGAATGATGTGTACAAACAGAAAAAAATCAATGAGCTCTTTGTTTCAGAAGGCAAGAGACAGGTAAAGAGGGTGAGGGGAACGTGCTGGCAGTGCCAGTGTGGCTTTTCTCTTGCAGCCCACATCCTCCTGCTCTTCTTGCTCCTTCAGGTTCCTGCCAGCCAGCCTGCAGAGGGGACACCCAACTCACAAGTGGGTGACATAGAAGACTTTGGGGCTGTCAAGATCCCTCAGCCACTGGTTCCCATTGCAAATAAGCGGAAGCGCATCCCTGCAGCAGAGGAAAGCCAACAGCTGTCCCAGGACCTGGAGCTGTCCCAGTCCTGGCGGGAGATCCTGGGTCCACCTCCACCCCTTGGCACCACCAAGGTAGGTGAAGCAGACTCTGCAGGGGATGCCCCAGGACTGTACTCATCCATCCAAGCAGCTTGGGTGCTTCCAGGAGCAAGCTGTGTGTTTCCCAAAACACTCTGCACACACATGGCTCAGGGATACAAGGAGAAATATAACCAGCAGACAGAAATGCAACCACTGGTAGAGAAAAGGGGAGTGGTGGCTTCACAGCTGGGGCAGGAACATGATGTGGGACTGGGGCCTGGAGGGCTAGGCTGTAGGCTGGTGTGATGCTGTGGGGCTGGGAAGCCTTTGCTGGTTTCATGCTTGCTGTCACCCCACTCAGGAAGAGCGTCTGGTCTGGCTGCGCTTCCACCAGAAGAAGTGGGAGCTGCAGGCTCGGCAGCGGCAGGAGCGGCGGAAGAGGCGACGGCTGGAGGACAGTGGGGTGGTGGCAGGTGGAGGAGTGGTCCGTGATGCCCTCTCCAAAGGGCTGAGTGGTTACCTGCGCCGGACAGCGCGCAGCATCCTGGACTTGCCCTGGCAGGTGGTGCAGGTACTGGGGAGGAGACCTGCGACAAAGCAGCCTGGGGCACAAGCCTCACATTTATACTCTGTGGTCAGTCAGTGAAGTTCAGGAACCCTGACCTACCCCATGTAGGTGTTAGCCCTGGGGAGCCCAGAAGGGGCTGCAGAGCCTCAGACTCTGCATACTCAGAGTCTGTCACATACATCTGGATGGAAACAGGTGCCCCCAGAGGCATTCTTGGTGACTCTAGGATGCGTGGGTAGGTCTGCTGGTGGGGCAGCTCTAGTTCAGCCCACAGGCAGCACTGCACAGTCACAGAATGCCAAAAACATCAGTTGAGGCTGGGGCAGCCTTGGTGTCCCTCTGGTCCCACATCCTGCTCAGGCAGGGCCACCCAGAGCTAGGGTCCCAGGACTATGTCCGAATATCTCCAAGGATGGAGAGTGCACACCTTCCCTAGGCAATCTGGACCAGGTTCACCTTTGCAGGGAAAAAGTTTATGACATGCAGAGGGACCCTCCTGGGTTCTGCTTTGTGCCCGTGATATCTGGTCGTGCCACTGGGCACCACTGGGAAGAGTCAGGTTCTGTTCTCTCTGTACTTCCTTTTAGGTATATATATGTGGATGAGATCTCTCTGAGCTTTATCTGCTCTGGGATGGACAGTCCCAGTTCTGCCAGCCTTTCCTGATACGAAAGATGCTTCAATCCCTTCTTCCTCCTTGTGGTCCTTCACTAATCAGTTTGTCTGTGTCCTGTGTTGAGGAGCCTAGCATTGGGCACAGGATTCCAGTGGTGCCTAGAAGCAGCCAATGTACAAATGCAGAGGTGGGGCGCTGTCATCCAGGTGTTTTTACAAACCTTTGTTATATGTGACCACCTAAGCCCAGCCCCTGTCACCCACTTCATCCTCCAGAAAGGTCTCAGAGCTGCAGGTCCAGGACTTCAGAGTGACTTGGGTGACATTTCCTGGACATTTCCAGGTTGGCCAGCCTGAGGCAGAGTTTTCTTCGTGGTACGCTGGGACAGTAGCAGGACACAGGGACTCCAGAGCAGAAAGTGATGACTCTCTAAGCCCCCCACTTTGTTTTTAGCCACCAGCTGACCCTGTAGATCCCCAGAGCACTCTGCAGTGTAGATGTAAGCACTGATGGCACATTGGATCTCCTGCTAACGCTGACCTCGTGCCCCATGTCCTGCAGATCGCCGAGACCAGCCAGTCTGGGCTGTTCCGGCTGTGGGCGGTGATAGGGAGCGACCTGCACTGCATCAAGCTGAGCATCCCCCGTGTCTTCTATGTCAACCAGCGCATCCCAAAGCCTGAGGAGGGAACAGCCTACAGGAAGGTGAGGACCTGTCCCTTCTGGAAGGGGAAACAGCTGCTTGCACTGAGATAAGGCACTTCACCTCCCCTGTAAGCAGGAGTTACAAGCATCTGCCATGCAACACCTCATTCTCCCACCCCATGGATATCCCTCGTCCCAGGCCCTAGTCCCTCTGCTAATCCCAGCCTGCCTGGAAATCAAGTTTTCTGTTATGAGAATTTGTAATGTGCATGTGCATAACCCACTGATTTCCTTAGGAGAGAGGAGCACCAGGAGCTGGCCTGGCTCAGAGCCTGGCTCCTGGTAGTGGTGCCATGTGGTGGGATGTGTCCCAATAATCCTGTCCCTTACCTTGGCAGGTAAACAGGATCCTGCCTCGCTCAAACTTAGTTTACAACTTGTACGAATACTCTGTCCCTGAAGACATGTACCAAGAGCACATCAACGAAATCAATGCAGACCTCTCTGCTCCAGACATTGAGGGAGTGTATGAGACCCAGGTAACTCCTCCAGGTGCTCATCTTTAAGGGTTGCTGAGCAGTAGCTCGTTAGTCTGAGACATCAGTGGTGAGACACCAAAAATCCAAGACCCTGGACACTGTCCAGGGAACTGGGAGTTATGCTTATATGGACAGAAATTCTGAGTATCAGCACATGGGTTACAGTATATCAAGGAAGGGACTTCAGTTTATTTGGCGTTAGGAAACTTTGGGGAAAGAAATGGAGAGCTTCCTCTAAACTAATCCAGAGCCAGCCTGCTGGTATTGGAACCAGCAAAGAGAAGGGGCATTTGGAGTAAAGCTGAGGAAAAACCCAACATGTGCTGGAGTGGTGTGTAGGTCTGAGTGTCTGAGTGCCATGTCCTCTAAAACAAGGTTGTAAAAGCTTTAGAAAAAAGAACAGCATACAACTTGAAAGTTCAGGAAGAGCAAGAACAACCTCAATGAAATTCTGTAGAAAGCAATGAGGCTAAAATTCAATTTGCCAGTGCTGACAATGAAGGTGGGAACCTGGGATGCTTGCTTCCAGTGAGGATACTGGTTTGTCCAGCAGATCAAAACCTGATGACAGGAATTTAACTAAGAAGATGTTGTAGTGAAAAGACCTGGCCAGTATGGAAGTGATAGAATAGACCACACCATTGTAAGAGTGGAGTTAAAGAAAGCATAAAGGCAGGTGAATTTGATACTGAAATGGACTGTAGGATTATTATGGATGAAAAGTCATGAGTAGGACAAGCTTTGCTGTGAGCAGAGGTGCCACTGGCTATGAAATGCTTTCTGAGGTGCAGGAAGCTGCAAGGGCAAAAAGAGCATCACAGTTGGGAGACTTTTGCTACTGAAGTTACTGGTATAACCAGTGAAGCATTCCAGCAGGACATGGTTACGGAAAACTTTTTTATTCACCTTAAGTTTCTGCTTTTGAAAAATTTGAAGAAAGGTCTCTCAAGGCAAGGTACAACTCTTAATGATTACTTGGAGCCTGTGAAATCCTGTGGTGATGAAAAAGGTTTAACCATATATGCCATCAGCAACTGAAAATTGTGCCTACCAAACTGTACTGAGGTTTAGTAAGCAGCACCCAAAACTTACTTCAGATTACTTGTCTGAAGTGACTGGCATGTACCCAAATTCTTTATATCTATAAACCTTCCTCTAGCAAACCTGAGTTTTCTCTGCTCTAGTAGTGTTTAATAAGTGGGAAGAGGAAAAATCAAGAAGCTAAGGGGAAATTAAAATGAGCAGCTGAAGTATAACAAAGGGCATGGAGAAGTTTTAAAGATAGGAAGGAATTTAGATAATCATGGGGTAGCAGCATCTGTCATCAGAGGGGAGGCTGAGTGAGTTGGACTGTGCAGCCCAGAAGAAGCTCAGCGGACCTGCTCAATGGGAAGAGTGGAGAAGAGGAGCCAGGCTCTGCTCTGGTGCCCAGGAAAGAATGGGAGACAGTGGGCACAACCTAAAACATGAAAATTCTGTGTAAATGTCAGAAAAATCATTGAGCAGGTTGCCCCAAGGGGTTGTGGAGCTTCCATCCTCAGAGACACAGTTAACCCAGCTGGACACAGACCTGGACAAGGAAAGTTCTCTCTTGATCTTTAAATATCTGCAGTGCAGTTCTGATCATGATCCCAGAAAATACAGCAGGAGTAACACAGGAAGAGGCAAGGGAGGGAACAGTTTGCTTTCAGGGATGGAACTTAGATGGGAATGCTTCACCTTGCTGAAGAGATGTGACAGGCATCTACAACTAAAACTAGCACAAGGGAAGAGTAATCAGGCAAGAAATGCATATTGCTTTTCACTAGTTTGGGACCAGGTTCCTCAGCAAGCCATTCAGGAGTCTCCTGCAGCATTGGATTTGACAGCTACAGGGTTAATAACACAGGATGGATCTGTGGTGAATCTCCCACCATGCTGATTATCTGGAGGTTCAGATGGAGCCCCTGTCTCGGAGTGACAAACCATGAGTTGCAGAGCAGCAAGATTGGCCAAATATTGCTCCACACGTCCTCCAAAGTACCTTGATGGTAGGATCTGGGCCTAGATAGGAAGATGGGGATTTTGAAATACCTGTTCTATACCTTTAGCAAGGCTGATAATACCAAACTCTTGCCAAGGCACCTCAGATATGTGCTACCTGTGGGTTTTAATCTGGGTTATTCTAGGTCTGCAACCCCCAAGAAGAGCTTAGTAGCAGTTGTTCCATCACATCTCTCCCCATGATTCCAGGTGCCGCTGCTCTTCCGTGCCCTGATCCACCTGGGCTGTGTGTGCATAGTCAGCAGGCAGCTCGTCCGGCACCTGGCAGGGCGAGAGGCTGAAACCTTCAACATTGAGCACCTGGAGATGCGCTCGCTGGCCCAGTTCACTTACCTGGAGCCAGGTGAGGCATTCTGGGAGAGGGGCTCCTGGGGCAGCTGGCACCTGTGGGCACCACTGATGCTCTGTGCTCTGTGTCCCCAGGAAGCATTCGCCACATCTACCTGTACCACAGCTCCCAGGGCAGCAAGGCACTCCTGGGCCTCTTCATCCCCTCGCAGCGCAAGGCTGCCGTCTTCGTGCTGGACAAGGTAAGGAGGGCTGTGGAGGGTGGGGAATTGGGGGTGCTAATGGGTGAGAGGCTGGACATGCCCTGGACATGTGCACTGGCAGCCTAAAGACCCCCCATGTCCTGGGCTGATCCCCACAGTGTCGGCAGCAGGGGAGGGAGGGATTCTGCCCCTCTGCCTTGGTCAGGTGAGACCTCACATGCAAAGCTGCCTCCATCCCTGGGGTTTGCAACATGGGAAGGACATGGAGCTGCTGAAGCAAGTTCACAGGAGGCCGCAGAGATGCTCTGATGAGGGCTGGAGCCCTTTTGCTCTGGAGACAGGCTGGGAGAGCTGGAGGTGTTCAGCCTGGAGAACAGAAGGCTCCAGGGAGACCTTAGAGGCCCTTCCAGTGCCTGAAGAGAGCTGGAAAGGAACTTTGGACAAGGGATGGAGTGACAGAATAAGGGGGAATGGCTTCCCACTGCCAGAGGGCAGGGTTAGATGCGCTGTTGGGAGGAAATTATTCCCTATGAGGGTGTTGAGACCCTGGCACAGGTTTGCCAGAGAAGTTGTGGCTGCCCCATCCCTGGAAGTGTTCTAGGTCAGGTTGGATGGGGCCTGGAGCAACCTGGTCTTGTTGACCTCAAGTTGCACCAGGTCAGGTTTAGGATGAATATTAGAAAAAACTTCACCAAAAGGGTTGTCAAGCCTTGGCACAGCTGCCCAGGGCAGTGGTGGAGTCACCATCCCTGGAGGGATTTAAAAGATGTGAGGATTTGGCACTTGGAGACATGGTTTAGTGGTGGCCTTGGCAATGTTGGGTGAACAGCTGGACTTGATCTTAACGATATTTTCCAACCTAAACAATTCTGAGGTTATATGGTGTCCCTGTCCGTGGCAGGGGGTTGGACTAGACAACCTTTAAAAGTCCTTTCCACCCCAGACCATTTGGGCCAGGCAGCAGGAGGTTTCTCCATACATTGCATATCCCCGCTATGTTTTGGCAGGGCTCCTGGCACCACACATCCCAGGGTTGCTCTCCCCCTGCTCTGACCTGGTCCCTCTTGCACCCAGGTACGCAGCAACCAGATGCCAAACCTCACCACCTTGTTCTCGGCGGAGCGCACGGCTCTGCTGGAAAAGGTGGGCGAGGAGCTGCTGCCCCCAGACAAACACACCTTTGAGGTGCGCGCTGAGACCGACCCCAAGGCCATCTACAGAGGTGTCCAGCGGCTGCTCTTGGGCTACAAGGTGAGATGAAGGTGGGGGGGGGGAACGTGGGACCATGGGGACTAAGGGAAGGATGCTCTGGAAGGCACTGGTGCACCAGTTCCAAGAACACCTGCTCGTAACTGCTGGACCCCACGTCAAGAAGTGGGTGCTTCTTGCGTGTGGGGGTCTTACCTGGAGCAGTGCCAGCAGCAAGGCCACCTCAGGATCTCTCTCCATCCTTGCGCTCAGCTGGAGAGCTGGTGGTGTGGAGGTGGGTGGGTGCTTTGGGAATGCTGGGGTGTGCTGTCCCAGGACCGTGGGGACCTGCTGTGGGGATGGAGCAGCTGACACCACCAGCTTTCTGCTGAGCAGGTGAGAGGTGCACTAGGACATGTCCCTTTCACCTTGGTGCAGGACGAGCGCCGGGGCCCCACGTTGGTGGCTGTGCAGTCTAACTGGGACCTGAAACGGCTGGCAAGTGGGATCCCCATCATTGAGGAGTTCCCCTTGGTCCCCATCCGGCTGGTAGATGACATCAGCTACTCGGTCCTGGACTGGCAGCGCCATGCCGCCCGCCGCATGATCCGCCACTACCTCAACCTGGACACCTGCCTCTCCCAGGCTTTTGAGATGAGCAGGTACCCAGGGTGGCCATGTTCCCCTGAGGCTGCCATGCCCTCAGTGGGACGACAGGAGCTGCCTCGTCCCTTGAGGGGACAGGCAGGGTACCTGTTTTCCCTGCAGCCATGCTCACGCCAATGACCACTGACGTCTCTGTGCCTCAGATACTACCACATCCCCATTGGGAACCTCCCTGATGACATCTCTACCTTCGGCTCTGACCTGTTCTTCTCACGCCACCTCCATCATCACAACCACCTGTTGTGGCTGTCCCCCACGGCCCGCCCTGACCTGGGGGGGAAGGAGGCTGATGACAACCGCCTGGTCATGGAGTTTGATGAGAGAGCCTCAGTTGAGATCAACAACCCTGGCTGCTACTCCACAGGTGAGGAGGGAGGAGGCTGGTAGCACTGAATGGGGCAGAGCTGGATCCTGCTCGGAGTCCTGCAGAGGGGTGGATGCAGTCCCCAAAGAATCTCTGTGGTGACAGTTGTAACCAGCAGCCTTTGGGTTTCAGCATCGATATGGGCAAGGTGGATGCAAGGGGCATGTCCTGGAGCAGGGAAGGCTCACCTGTAACATGTGCAGGCATCAAAATGGGGATTCTTTACTAGCGACCAATGACAGCAGCACTTGGCAGACCACCTGCAATGTGTCAGCCCAAGGACAGCTCACCTGGTCATCCCTGGTGACACTGGGACAGGTCTCTCTTAGGCAGCTTGAGTGTAATGAGTTCTGAGGTCCACTGTTGCAGCTTCCAGGAAGACTGGTGGTCCCCAGAGGGTCAGTAGGTCCAAGTCTTGTTGAAAGACAAGGCTCAATCAAGACCTATGAAGGTCCAGTCATGCCTATGAAAGCATCTCCCCTCTGAGTGCAGCAGCACCTATAGATCACCCTGTACCTGTGAAAAGCACTTCTGGCAGCAGCAGGGAGGGTGTTCCTGGTCCTTTCCCTGCCTCCCTGCTGACAGTTGTGTCTGCTCTTAGTGTGTCTGGAGCTGGACATCCAGAGCCTGGCTGTGAACACCGTGTTGCAGTCCCACCACGTGAACGACATGGAAGGAGGCTCCAGCATGAGCATTAGCTTCGATGTGATTCAGCAGGCATCCCTGGAGGACATGGTGACAGGGAACCAAGCTGCCAATATCCCAGCCAGCTATGATGAGACTGCCCTCTGCTCCAACACTTTCAGGTGTGGCTTGAGAAACAGCAGGAGGTAGAGCAGGTGGTCTCCATCCTGGCAGGTCCCCTCAGGGTCCTGCTACATTCCTTCCTGGCTTTAGCCTTTCCCCAACAATAGGGCTTGTAGGGTGCTCTAACTATAAATCCAGGCCTCGAGTGCATGGCAGGCATCTTCTCCAACACATTGGAAGATCCTCAGAGCAGCCTGGTGCCTCAGCCAGCAGATGTGTGGGGATGTTGCTTTCTCCTTTGTTTGTGCTCCATCAGGTTATAGAGGCACGTATTTTTACCCTGTGGCTCACGTGCTGAGGGCTGAACAAGGGAGTTCCTACTCTAAATCCTCTAGTGTGTCTGTAAACACATCTGTGTCAGGAAGGGGTTGCTGGTGGCTGGTGGGGTGATGCTGATCTCTGCTTGCTGGCAGGATCCTGAAGAGCATGGTGGTGAGCTGGGTGAAGGAGATTACGCAGTACCACAACGTCTATGCAGACAACCAGGTCATTCACTTTTACCGCTGGCTCCGCTCTCCTTCCTCCCTGCTCTATGACCCGGCGCTGCACCGCATGCTCCACAACATGATGAAGAAGCTTTTCCTGCAGTAAGTGAGGCCTGAAGTGTGCCACTGGTGGATGGGGAATGGAGAGGTGTGATGTTATTGACCAGGATGCTGGCACCCACAGTGATCCTCCCAGAGAGGTGGGCAGTAGGGTGGACCTCATCTTCTTTGGGTGACTTCCCTTGCACAGTGTTGCTGTATGTTGACTCCAGCTGATGGATCAACACATCCTCTGTGGGTTGCATCTGCCCCTCAAGCATTGCTTTCCCGCCTGCTGACCCCACCCTGTGCCCTGCTGTAGGCTGGTGGCCGAATTCAAGCGCCTGGGCTCCTCTGTGGTCTACGCCAACTTCAACCGCATCATCCTGTGCACCAAGAAGCGGCGCATTGAGGATGCCATCAGCTACATGGAGTACATCATCAACAGGTGGGGTGCACCTGGAGATGGGTCTCCTGGGTGGTGGGGCTGGGGCAGGGCTCAAGGCCAGGGAGGAGGATGCTGACTTTTTGCCTTCTGATGTGCCTCAGAACTGAATTTATTACTTTTTTTGGCAAAGCTACTGAAGGGACAAAGCTTCCCAGTTTTCTTGCTGTCACGGCTGGAGTAGTGATCTGTCCCTAGCTGTCCTCTATAGGCAGTATTCCAAGAACACTCGTACAGAACCAAGTGTCCTTGGGCATGACTTCCCCTGGGATCCCTGGCAGGGGTCAGATGGGAAAGGGGACACCTCTCTCTCCTGGCCAGCACCACCTCCCCACAGTGTTCCATGGAGAAGAGATGATGCTGACACAGGGACTGACTGCAGTTTCCTCCCTCCAGCATCCACTCCAAGGAGATCTTCCACTCTCTGACCATCTCCTTCTCCCGCTGCTGGGAGTTCCTGCTCTGGATGGACCCAGCAAATTATGGAGGTATCAAGGGAAAAGTGGATTCTCGCATCCACTATGGGGAGGTAAGAGATGGGAAGCACTCTGTCAATTGGGAGCAGGGTGCTGAGGTTGAGCAAAGTAGGGAGGTGTTCGCTGGGCATGAAGGACTGCTGTGGCATCTCTGGGTCCCCCAGAAGGACACCAGCAAGAGGCAGGCATTGGAGGAGGACAGCGAGGAAGAGGAGGAGGAGGTGGCGAGGGAGGAAGGGGAGCCAGATGTGGAGGAGTTGCTGGAGAACAGCTGGAACATTGCGCAGTTCCTGCCCCAGGCCGCCTCCTGCCAGAGCTACTTCTTGATGATCGTATCAGGTCAGCAGTACAGGGAGATGCTGAGGTCATTATGCCCCTCCCAGTGCCAGCTCCAGGCAGGAGCTGGAGCCTTGCCTGTGTCTTCCCAGCCTACATCGTGGCTGTGTACCACAGCATGAAGGAGGAACTGCGGCGTAATGCCCCTGGGAGCACCCCCATCAAGAGGAGGAGCACCAGCCAGGTGTCTCAGGAGGCTCTAGGGGAGCTGGGGGCCATGCCTGGTGAGTGCCAAGCCCTGGGGCAGCCCTGCTGCAGGCAGAGAGCCACCCACCTTGTTTGTCCCTATGTGCCATCAATCAAATCAAACACTCTCTGCTTCATCCCTCTAGGCATGATCACCTTCTCACAAGATTACGTGTCCAATGAGCTCACCCAGAGCTTCTTCACCATCACCCAGAAGATCCAGAAGAAGATGGCTGGTTCCCGCAATGCCACAGAGCCCTCAGACATGTTCCCAGTCCTGCCTGGCTCCTACCTGCCACTCAACAACCCAGCTCTGGAGTTCATCAAATACGTTTGCAAGGTCAGTGGGAGTGGGCCAGGCCCCTTGGCTGAAGGACTGGGGTCTGGACTGAAATTCTGGTCCTTGTCCATTGCTGCAGCTTTTCCCAGGAGGTATCTACAACCAGTTTATTGTGCCCTGAATCCGTATGAGGATCATAAGGATCTGAGCTGTCCTGCTGAGAACAGTCTCTGCTGGTAGGCTCAGCTGGCTCTTATCCTTGCAGGTCCTCTCCCTGGATGCCAACATAACCAACCAGGTGAACAAACTACGCCGGGACCTGCTGCGCCTCATTGAGGTGGGCGAGTTCTCAGAAGCAGCCCAGTTTCGGGACCCTTGCCGCTCCTACGTGCTTCCTGAAGTCATCTGCAGGAACTGCAACTTCTGCAGGGACCTGGACCTGTGCAAGGACCCTGCCCTCTCCCAGGTGCAGCCTCTTTCCTAGAGACAATAGAGGCCCCAGTACAGCAGTGCTAGAGGCCAGTCCATCACCTTACCTACTTTATCTCCCCTTTTTTTTGCAGCTCTTCCTGCTGCCCATGATTGCCCTCACCTAAAGCCAATTTTCTGTTCATCTTTTCTAGCTGCATGTGATGGGTCTGAGCATGCTTGGGCTTTGGCTTATGTTCTGTCCTCTCCAAAAACAAGTTCCCCCATCCCAGTGCATGGGACTTGTGATGCTCCCCTCCCTCTCTTTGCCCCTAGGATGGGTTGGTGCTGCCCAGCTGGGTCTGCCCCAACTGCCAGGTGCAGTATGACACCAATGACATTGAGACAGCGCTGGTGGAAGCCCTGCAAAAGAAACTGATGGCTTTCGTGCTGCAGGACCTGGTAAGCACAGGGATCCACCCCTCCGCCCATTTCTATGGTTGTCTGAGCCTCAACACGTTCACTTTGCCAGTGGCAGAGGGGCTTGGCCTCATTTCCTGACCCACCTGAATCTCCTTGGCCTCCAGGTGTGCAAGAAGTGTCATGGTGTGAAGGACACGCACATGCCTGTGTACTGCAGCTGTGCTGGAGACTTCGCCCTCACCATCTCCTCCCAGGTACTTCAACACCTGCCCAGCAGCTCAGTGAGGGGCCCTAAGGTGCCCTGTGCCTCCTCTGCCTCTGCTCTAACTGCACATCCCCTGTCCCCTGGCACCTGCTGAGCTGCCCTCTGGCCAGCCCTGCCCAGCCTCCAGCTGCCCAGGATGGATTCTGGGTAGCCTCCTTCCCTCCCTGTTCTCCCCAGGCCTTTATGGACTACGTCGGCGTCTTCCAGAACATCGCCCGGCACTATGGCATGGCCTACCTGCTGGAAACCATTGAGTGGCTGCTGCACACCAACCTCCAGCTCCAGCAGTGAGGGGTGGGCTGCTCTTCCTGCCTACTCCATGCTCTCACATCCATTGAGAGTGGTACTGGACCCCCTTGGCCATGGGCCGGACCCCAGAGACACAGCACCTCCCTCCTGCAAGTGAGGGAAGGGAGGCAGAGCCGTGCTTGGGACTGGGTTGTCTTTGCCCCCAACTGCCTGGTGGGGGACTTGGGGCTTTCCAGTGGCTGGACCTGGGCTCCACAGGTCTGCGCTGGCCCCTGGTGTGGTTTTAATTTTCAGTTTCTGTAAATAAATGAGTGGTAGAAGGCAGGTGTAGTTTTTAGGGAGGGAGGAATCAGGGCTGTGGTACCACGTGTGGCCTGTGGCATACTGGTGGCTGTGGTACCAGTGGCTTCGCCCCATCCTCAGCCCAGCCCTTGCCAGCATGAGGCAGGCAGTGCCCACAGGTGCTGCCCACACCTGCCAGCAGGTGCTGCCTGTGGGCAGCTGGCTGCAGTGGGGTGACTTCCCTGTGCTAATGCGCTTGGGCAGGCTTGGCCCGAGCACTTGTCAGCTCTCATTAAGGTATTAGTGGGTCTGTCCAGTGAGGTGGGGGGCTTGAGACCCTATACACATCCCTGCAGATGGACCAGCAGCCCATGGCTGAAGGCTGTACATGTCCCCACCATGGCAGTGTGGGGCTGGAGGATGGGGACACAGCCACCAGCTTTGACACCCATGTCCCTCCATGGGGCTGGCAGTGGTGGCAGGTGGGCTGTAGCACATGTCGTACTTCTCCACGTGTGCTGCTCCTCATGGAGGCAGCAGGTCCCTCAGAACTAGGGGCTACTGATGGTTTCTGGCAAAGCATGCATTATCCACCCTGCCACTGTGACCCTTTCCTGCTGTGGTGGTACCTGGAGAGGGATGGCATGGCGTGGCATGGCCTGAGGCTGGAGCAACCCCACAGTCATGTACCCCTGCAATAATGACACATGGGCAAGGACTTTGCTCATCAGGTTGAGAGATGCAAAGCCGTTTATTGCGCAGTCAGAATTCCCTAAATCCCAGCACCCAACAGGATATCACATCCTAGAAACAGGAAAGATGTTCCCCACAGTGTCCCCCAATCACCTGGGGCATTGCACAGATTTTACCTGTTATGGTCATAGGCAAACAATGCCCTATAAGGCCACAAACTCCAATGAACACTTCTCCTAGGCCCAGGCTGTCCATAAACACACAATCCTCTCTCAGTCCATCCCCGGTGACCTGGATGCACTCCCAGGGTCACCTCCGGGCCCAGGACAGAGGCCCTCTCTCTGATCCTCAGGGACTATCTCTCTACCACCACCTAGTGTATTCCAACATACCCCCACTGAAGAACCATCTGAGGAGGAGACCAATGGGCACTGTGGGGATGGTGGGACAGGGCCATCACCTGTAGTTGTAGCCAGGGAAGCCAAAGTCCTTTCAGGGTGGAGGTAGTGGGAGGAGGAGCATGGCCTGCACTGGCTGGTCAGACAGGTCCAGTTTGCACTTATGGCTGATGATTACACTGACCCCACACAGCAACAGGGACTGTCAGCCCTCAAATGCCATGGGCACAGCAACCCAAAGGGCACAGGCCCACCACAGCCATGGCATCCTTGTGGGCGTGACACCAGGAGCTTTTGGGCACCTCAATACAAGAAGATTATAATATTGGAGAGCATCCAATAAAGGCTGTGAGGCTGGTGGAGGGTCTAGATGTGAAGCCATACATGGGGCAGCTGAGGGCACTTGGTTTATTCAGACCTCACCAGAGGGGCTGCAGCTCCTCTTGAGGGGCAGGCACTGATCTCTGCTCCGTGAGCAGGGACAGAACCTGAGGGAATAGCTGGAGCTGGGCCAGGGCAGGCTCAGGCTGGAGATCAGGGAAAGGTTCTTCCCCTAGAGGGTGCTGGGCACTGCCCAGGCTCCCCAGGGAATGGGCACGGCCCCGAGGCTGCCAGAGCTCCAGGAGCGTTTGGGCAGCGCTGCCAGGGATGCCCAGGGTGGGATTGTTGGGGTGTCTGGGCAGGGCCAGAAGTTGGACTGGATGAGTCTTCTGTGTTCCTTCCAACTCAGGATATTCCGTGATTCTATGAAAAGCATTGACTGGGTGCCAAGGAACAGCTCTGGAGCCCTTGGAGGATCCCAAAAAGGGGGAAGAGCTCTGAGCTGGGCAGACATGGAGGCAGGACGGAGCAGCACTGCGGTTGTGCTGGGATGGGTTCTCTCACTCCCAGTGTGAGGCAGGCAGGGGGACACTCTGTGGGACGCTCTGCTCCTCTGTCCCCTCCCGTGACCCAGCTCACACCAGAGGCCCTCCTGGGGTGACACCGCCATGCTTCTGCTGTGCCTGATGCCTGCTTCCCCCACAGTCACCCTGCTCTGGCTCCTGGGGACGCCGGTGGGGGCAGGAGGGGCCCGAGCGCGGGGCTGGGGCCGCCCTGCACGCAGGGAACACTGCACGACAGCACCGACTGGCTCGAGCGGAGTGGCTCAGCTGCGTTCAACTGGGCTCGGCTGCATTGGACTGGGCTAGGCCAGACTGGGCTCGGTTGTGTTCGACCGGGCTCAGGTGGACTGGGCTCAGCTGCGTTTGGCTGGATTCAGCTGCGTTCGGCTGAGTTTAGCTGGGCTGATTTCAGCTCCATTCAGCTGGGCTGGGCTAGCCAGAGTTCAAATAGATTTTTATTTCTACTTATTAAAGCCCTGACGTCCTGGGTAGCAGCCCAAGGCTGTTCCAAGGAAGCTACTGGAGTTCTATCTGTTCTGGAGGTAACTATCCTAGATGATCCCAAGACTCCTCCCAGTCAGCTCCTGGGGCTTTTGGATCTGTGATTTCAAGACCTTAAATCCCAGGTAGCAGACCCAGACTACTCCAGGGAAGCTGCCTGTGATGTTTTTGCTCTTTGGTAGAAGCTTTCTCTTTGAGGATCCAGCTGAGACTCCTCCCAAGCATCTTACAGAGTCTTTTCACTAATACGGATAAACCCTGACACCCTGAGTAGCAGTCCCAGACTCCTAAAAGGAAGCAACATGAGATGATTTTGCTCTTTTGAATGAAAATGTATCTGCTGGAATCTCCCCGAAACTTCTCCCAGGCATCTCCCAGTCTTTTCATCTCTAATTTAGGCACTTGGGATCCCAGGCAGCAGCCCCAGACTCCTCCAGGGAAGCTGCCCAAGATGATTTTTCTCTCTGTGGAAACTGCATCTTCCAGGTTCCACACGAGGCACCTCCCATGCATCTTCTGGAGTCTTCCTGTCTTTTATTTCAGCACCTGAAATCCCAAATAGCAGCCCCAGATTTCTCAGGGGAAGGTATCCAAGATGATTTTTCTCTGTTCATGGGACCTACATCCTCAAGGACCCACCCAAGACTCCCCCCAAGTATCTCCTGAAGGCTTTACACAGCTGCTTTAGTCCCCTGAGAACCCAGTAGCAGCTCAAGGCTCCTCCAAGAAAGCAACCTGGGATGACCAGTTCTTGTTTGGGATGAACTTTCTCTTCTGGGATCCACCTGAGATTCCTCCCCCTTCTTACAGTGCCCTGTGGTCATGGGTAACAGCCTCAGACTCCTCCCAGGGAGACCTCCCAGATGATCTTTCTCTTTTGGAGGACTCTGTAGCTTGCATCTGGCTGATGCAACACTGTGGATCTGGTTGCAGAACTGTGGATCATGCACAGTCCTGTGGTCGAAGGCCCCAGAAATTAGTCTGGGGGCACTTCAAGGGTCTTGGATGGTTTATGGCACTTTCTAAGACATGAAGCCTCCTCTCACATCGGCGTGGTTGAGCCAGTTATGCCCCATCAGAAGGGATGAAAACCCTCAGGCTGTGGTGTGAATGTCCTGCTACTTTCCCAGGGCTGGGGGAGCTTTACTGACCTGAGCCAGTTGTGTAAGGGAGGATACTGGCATGATAAAAAGCATTAACCCACCTCCCTTCCCTGGCTCAAAGCCCAGCTTGCACCCCCTCGGCCCCTGGGCTGTTCCCTTGCACACTTGTCAGCAAAGCACTCAGGATGATCTGCTCCACAGCCTTCCCAGCCACCAAAGTCAGGCCTGGAGTTCCCCAGATCCTCCTTTTCACCCTTTTTGTAGAAGGACATCACATTTGCCAACCCCCTGGTAAGCCAGGACTGCTGATAGACGATAAATAAAAAAGACCACTTGCTTAAAGGACAAGATGCTTTCTTAAAGTTAAAAGAATGCCTGTGCCAGTTAAAATTAAATATTCTTTTCTTTAGATTTAATTAAATTATTTACTTTATCCCCTAAAATTATTTTCCACAATGGATGCACAACTTGCAAGTGTTGCCCATAATTCTGTAATGGCATTTTCCAGACTGAGAAATCCAAATACCTGTGTCCATGCTGTGTCTTCAGCCAGCTCAGTCCTCCTCCTCTGCTGCCCTCACAATGACACCATCACATGGCCACTACCTGGGGGTCTCTCTGTTAATGATTCATCAGTCACTCTTCCTCTTTCTGAGGTCTGTCCTACCTGTCTAATTCTTGGCCTGATTTCCTCTACTTATTCTTATCTGTAATTCAACTCATCTACCTGTCCATCCTCCCATGTTGACATGTTCCTGTTTGTTTGTGTCTCTTGATTGCATGTCCACCTGTGTCAGGCTGATTTACAGGTAGTTTAGGGTTGGATGAAAACATTGAATTTTGGGGTTTTTTTAAACATGGCAAGGCATTTGGTACATTTTGATTTCTCCTGACACTGTGTTGTGATTTAGGAATGGTATTCTCCAAGTTAGTTAGTACTCCCACTAAAACCACGTGCCCCTCCCCTCTCCAGCTGGAGGCACAAAAGGTAAAGATAGCAGGTTGAGATAGGAACGATTTAATGCAAACAGCAAAGAGATAAGAAAACGAACAGTAACAGCAACAATACTAATAACAAAAGGTATAAGAAAAGAAATTATTCACGTGGGAAAACTCCTCACTAATAGATACAACAGATGTTTTCTCAACTGGAAGGAAGCCCTTGTCGGAAGAGAGACCATTTCCCCTGCCCCCAGCAATGACATGAGGTGGTATAAAATAGCATCAGGGTCCTGGACATGCCCCCTCCCGGCTCTTGCAAAAATGACCCCTGTCCTGGCCAGAACCAGGACACCCTGCCTGCAGGTAAGCTTACATGAAGGGCACTGGACAGACCTGAAGCCTTCAAGGGATGTTCCCAGGCTGTGTTCTATTGTGCTCTGGCAGGGGTCGGTGACAGAGGAGATCTCACCAGATACAGCTTAGTCCTTACTGCCTGAGCAGGAAAACAACCAGCTCCAGGCTGCTCAGAATCTACTTTGCCTCAGGGACTGTTGTGCTACCTCACATGGGGCAGTGTCAGATTCCCCAGTTGTAGTGGTTTAACTTTAGATTTTAATACATACTTACTGTTTGGTGAGATAAAAATTAGGAGAACGCAGAAGCAGGCACAACTTACAGACTATTAATGAGTTTATTAACAGATTTAAAAGACAGAAGGAAAAAAACTTGCTGTGGTGTAGTACATTTCTTCTATGAATCTCACAGTTCTTTCACACTGCAAGCCATAGATCATCACATGGGGTTATTAAGGATGAATTATGTTGCCTTAAACACGAAGGTTTATTTCTTGCCCCTAGTCTCTTAAAAGCTTTTTCTTTTCTTTGCTTTTAAGCAGCTCGGCATGGGCACTTTTACAGCCTTCACGGGCCACACATGAATGTCCATCCTCCCATGTACTATAAATGGTTTAAAGAAATGCACAGTTTGATATTACAGTTCTTTACCACGGCATGATAGAAATATTTTAAACTGCGCGCGTGATAACGCGGCACCGCCCTTTCTTCTCTTCTGAAGCCATCTTAGCTCCGTCCCAGGTGACGTGACTCACTTTCTCTCTCTGGCTCCGAAACCACCATGATACCGCTTGGCTCCACGGTGGAGAGAGACCTCCGCTCTCTCTCTCTGCGCTGCTGGCCGCACGGCATCCTCTTCAGTTCGGAGCAAAAAATGCACTGGCTGTAAGCAGGGGCTTCTTCTGGCTCCCGCTGACTCAGCGTAGTGCAATGGCGTAGTGAAATGAGGGTCCTGCCGGTCTCAAAAAGCCACTCAGACGGCTTCAGCTGCATCTGCAGCTCAGAGGCAGCTCCCCCTTAACAACCCAGGGTCCGTACCGCGGCGCTGGGAAAAGGGGAGGGGGGGCAGAAACCCTGGCCTGGCCCCGCCCGGCAGGGCCTGAAGGCCGAGGCCACCCCCCCCCACTTTCGGCAGGCTAGCTGGAAAAGAAGACCAAACTCCACCTTCCCGCGCGGTTTAAATATGGAAATTTAGAGAAGCGTTATTGGTTTAAAAGGTTGCCTGTCAATTCAAGGTCAACCCACTACACCAGTGGAGGCAGAGATGGATCACGCTCATTTGAAGCAGACCAATTTAACTTCTCAGGCTTAAACTGACAAAGAAATTAAACAGTTTCCTCTTGTGCTCATTAAAGCCATGATTCCTGGAGCCCTTCCCAGAGGACAGCCTCACCTACTAGCCGAGCTCTGGCTCTTTGGAGAATTTCAGGCAATAACAAGCTCACCATGGTTGCTGCACTCTGAAACTCTTGGGGGTAAATCACACACCATGTAGAGGGTGAGGTGGTGTAAGGATGTTTTAACAAGGTCTGCTGAGAGCTGATGGTGATAAAGCTGTTCCAGGACACCGAGGTGTCCCTGCAGGCAGGTTAGAACAGAAAACCAGAGGCACAAACTTCTGGATGACAAAGAATGGAGGCAGACAGGGACAGGCCAGGGACAGGTGCCAGTCCCGCCCCAAAGGGTGACCCTTTCTGCCACCCCTCAGCCAGAGGGTCCCTCTGGTTAGCAGAAGATGGTGGGCACATGGAGGGCACTGACCCAGCACCAAAGGGGAGCAGCAATAAGGCTGTGACACATAGAAACAGCTCTCCCTCCTCTGGAGGTGCTAGCAGCAGAAGCTCTCGGGGCTGTGAACAGGTCAGGTCTCCTCATGTGTTGCATCCCAACAGTTCCCTCTCTTAGGACAGCACTCCCAGAAACTGCTGCTCTACCTGTGGTACATGCTGAGTTTTAGGGGTGCAGCTCAGTAGGACCTACAGACCATGACAACCCTCAGAGGGTCCCTTCACATGACTCTCAGGAAAAACCATCTCTCAGTCCTAAGGGTCTCCCCTTGCAGCTGACCAGAAGTCTGGCCCAAAGAGAAGGTTCCTACCCACTTTGACAGAAAGGGTGGGGTGGGGCAAGACAAACCACACCACTCACTCCTTACTGTGAAAAACAACCACTTTATTAAACAGCATCTAAGAACAGGTACCAAGGTAAGCTCACGAACCCCAACAGCAAGGCAGAGACTTAAAGCGGTGCACACACAATGCCGGGTGCTCTCCCCCCACAGTGCAAATGGGCAGAGGACCAGGAGCTGAGCTTCAAATCCATCTTTACACCCAGTCCTTTGTGTCTATTGGCTCATTCTGGATCCTTCACACCATTGGCTCGTTTCTCCTGCTGTCATTGGTCCATTTCAACGATGCCTTTTTCACCAACCTTTTTCTGAGAACCTCCACCGATTGGTTCGTGCAACGAACAATTCACATTCTTGGTGACATCACCCTTTTCCATTGGAACATTCTGGAAACCTCCCCCTTTCTACATGGTGTTGAGTATGGCACCCGATGGTTACATGCAGGTATTACACCCAGTACACTGTCCGCAACTTGATACTACAGGATAATCAACACAGAAAACATCAACCAGCCCAATTCCCGCAATTAACGTTTGCTAACTTTCTTAAGTAATTCTAGAGAACTAAAACCCATTTATAACACACTTTGTGTGAAAGTTCATCCATACCCAGAGCGATTCCCCACTCACCAGACCCCACAACTGGAGTGGTGCTGCTCAGCTGGAAATCCCTGACACTTGACCCTTTTGTCCCCAAACCTTTCCTCACCAGAGGCTTTCCTGGGCAGAAAACACCTTTTCTCTAGCTTCTGTCTCCCCTGTAAGGTTTCCAGAAAGGGAACAGGGTTTTCAAGCCATGGAGACCACCATATTGCTGTAAGATCAATCAGCATCAGGTTTTGATGGCTAAATACAGGTGAGTCCCATCTTCAGCCTGTCTCATGCCTGAGGTCTGTGTGTTTTCAGCAAGCTGTTTCATTGTGAAATCTACCCAAAATCATGACAAAATCAAACTGAAAATCGACTCTGTAAACTGATCATGTCAACCTTCAGTGACTGCCTAGAAACAGACAGCTGAACTTTGATCTTTTCTTGATCATCAGGATGGTGCTTCTTTATTTGCATTGCTTGCTTCTCATAGGGTTGAAGGAATGGTCACGTGCAGCTGTGGAAGCATTGGGAGAAACAAAAAGCAGAATACCTCCAAAACCAGCTCATGCTGATGGCAACCATATTAGCAGCCCAGCAAAAGATCCCTGTATGTCAAGTGCAGCTTCTCAGCATACCCAGATAACAGAACAGGGGAGGATAGAGTCGGGAAAAAATAAACAGTCTGGTCTCAGATGGAAGAAATCCTTAAGTCATTAAGTGGT
Source organism: Struthidea cinerea (assembly GCA_013397865.1). Taxonomy (NCBI): domain Eukaryota; kingdom Metazoa; phylum Chordata; class Aves; order Passeriformes; family Corcoracidae; genus Struthidea; species Struthidea cinerea. The sequence goes on from VZTI01002799.1 coordinate 152,112, forward strand.
GAGGTTGGGAAGGTAAAGAGCTGGGCAGGAATTATAACACACACAGACAAGAAGGCTAAGAACAACAAAGCCAGTCTGTCTCAGAGATGGGAGTCAAGGACCTCTGTGAGAGGCGCCTCTACCTGAGAGGTACCAGAAGGGACACTGAAAACCAGAATGTGACTGCCAGCCTAGGAAGAGCCCAGGAAGTGTGGGAGTGATGGAAAGCCTGGCATTCCTCACCTTGGGTGTCATCACAGGGATCTGGAATCCTCACAGACAAGGTGAATGCTGGCGCTGTGGGGTCTGGCTGTTGGGCAGGTTCCTTGGAGACACCTTCCCTGAGACTAGGGAGCAAGACAGAAAGAATATGCATGTGGGAAACTTCCTCCTTCAGTTCAGTTTTAGAGCAAAGCTACCTTCTCTTCTAAAAGGCCTGCCATTCAACTCTGTAATCTTGTTGCAATTTTGCAATGTTGTTCTCTAGAACTCTGTCAAATCTAAGCGATTTGTAATGACTTCTGTTCCAAGTCCCTGGCAGAGATGGGAACTCCTGAAAGTGAACACAACCCTTTTCACTGTTCTGGAGACCCCTTGGACAAACACAGATGCTATTCAGATGAAAAAAAGCACTGGAGGAGTGAGGTGGAAAATTTCCTGATCCCCATGAGCAGCACAAATACAAGCCCTGATTTCAGGACACCGTGACTGGAGAAGAGTGTAATTCTCAGCAGACAGTGACTCCAGGGGTTTAGGCAAAGAAATTAAATAACACTGCCTCATCCACTTGTGCACTTGGCCTGTATGAAGTGCACAACACAGTTCCAGACCTTCCAGTCAATACATTAAAAATAGGCAAATAGACTACATTTTAAAAGGCAGGGAGAGGAATGGAGGGGTTGGTGTGTGCAGGCATAAAGAATGGGCATACAAACTGATGGATGATGTGGGAAATTTTGCAGCCATGAAAAGAACTGTCTTTTTTTGGCAAAGCTTTTACAACCTGCACTGAAAATTGAATGGATCAAATATATTAAATTTTTTTCTGATTTCTGGGGTTTTTTTCTGTCTTCTCCCCAGGGGTGGGGTGGCAGCCCTGCATACCCACGTCCTTCCAGTGGGCACAGCTCTGCTGGTGGTTTGGGGGTGTGAGAAACGAGGCCCACTCTTTTTTTTGTTTTATAAATTTAATAAGGGACAATAGGGGACAAAGGTCACTTAAATCAAATATAACAGCGCTGGGTGCATAGCTCATAAGCAGAGGCACACCCACTTACACAAACTTCCTAGTTATATGCTTTAACATCATGCGTATTAATAAACCGCAATGCATATGCATAGTTTTCTGAGAACTAATTTACATTTCCATAGGAGGGATTAACATAGTTCCTCCCCCGATCTGCCTTTTTAGAGCATGTGTAATGTGATCATGGGGATCTTTGGGGGTGTTCTTCAATGAAGGCTCCAGTCTTCCTCACATCTTGAACTTTTCAACTTTGTCTTCGGAGCATGCGCAGTTATGGTGTTCCTAGGTCTTTCTGGATTCAACCGGTTTAAATTCTTTACTTTGTGGCTAATTGGCTTCACTTTTGCCAATTTCTCATTAGTATATCCTGCTGCTTCTCTATCTAGCTATGCTTGTCTATTTTTGAGATTATTCACCTGGCAAGTTTCCATTAATTTAAGCATTAAGCAATTAGTTAACCATATAGTAGCTATTACATTGTATAGAAAGTTATGATTCAGAATATATAGGTATAGAAGGTTATGATTCAGGTTATATTGGTATCTTATAACTCAAGCATCTTGTAATTTCAACCCCAGTTATAATGTTAACTAGTTAATATCTGCATAGCAAAGTTATACTTATTTGCACATAATATTTTCTAACATACTCTGATACATAATATTTCTTACATTTCACTACCCGTGAAAGACAATGCTATTATAGCTGTTTATCACAGGGGTGACCCCCAAGCAGGCGTATTTGTGCCTCAAGCTGATTGAGAACAGAGCCAGCACACGACCCAGTCCCTGCTATGTGCCCTGGTACATGGTCAGGGAATAGTCTCTGCAGTGTACATGAGGAGAGCTGTCCCATGGGGATGCCAGGGCTATCCTGGCCCAGCCAGAGCTGCCTCCGGAAGAATGCCAGTGGAGGAGATGCCCAGCACTCCTCCGGCAGGGATGTGACAGTGTGTCAGGATCTTCCTAATCAAGAGACACCGTGTTAGAGCCCCTGGCTCTGCTCCTGCTCAGCAGCACAGGGCCACAGTACTCACACTACTGGACCCTGGACACGTTCCTGGGGGTACTGGGGACTGGTCCAGCTGCAGGTGGGGAAGGGGGATGAGTCAGAATGAGATGGGACATGGCACAGAGCACCCTGGGTGTCCCAGGTCTGCACAGCCCCTTTTCCCCGAGGGGGCCGCATTTGCTGGTGGGTGCTGGAGGTGGCCAGGATTGTGCTGCAGAGGTGGCATTGCAGGTGCGAAGGAAGCTCTACCAGACCTCAGACCTGCCACAGGGGAGGCTGGGGATCGATCCTGATAGGAAAGACGGGTGCTTATGTCTTTACAAACGACTTGAAGGGTGAGGTTCTTTAGGAGAAAATGGAAGTTAATGTCTCTAAATCAAGCTGCAAGTTTGTTGCAGAACCCAGACAATTTGACCCAGACAGTCTGAACTTCTGAATTTTGGGGTAATAGGAGAAATGAGTCTGCACACGTCTACTGCAGAACCCAGACAGTCTGAACTTCTGAACTTTAGGGGAAAATGTTGATACATGTTCAAGAGGGAATATGTGGTAGGCAGTTCAGGAAGGCTGTACCCTCCTAATTCCTCAGCCAATGGGGAAGAGGTCAACATGCAGCCAGGAGTTTAGGATAAAAGGAGGATGCATCCTCCAAAACCGAAAGAAAAACTGCACAGGAGTATGCATCAGTGGCCTCTCTCCCTTTAATCAAATAAAATTGCAGGACTCCTCTGTCTCCTTTATGGACACTGGCTTTTCATAGCATGGCTTTTCGGCACAATCCTCAGCTGCTACAGCACCTCCTTCTTTTCCCTTTCTGCCCCACACAGCTCCCTGCTGCACCTCTGTTCTGGGCCAGCTGGGGTTGCCTCCCTCTGTGCCAAATCCCCACAGCCACGTGCACTGGCTGCTGCTGCTGCAGCTGCTGCAGCTGCTGCTGCTGCTCCCTTCTAGGTTCTGGAATACTTTGGGTTCCACTGCGAGCCCAGATCTTCAGAGGAGCTGGCCTTTAACTTGGGACTTGTCTTGCCACAGCATACAAAGCATCTCAAGTCAACATTAATGTTTCATGCCTAATGACAGTCCCTTGACAGTGGCCCTGGTAGCTCATATCTTCCTCTCCCAAATTGCAATGATGTCAGGTTTGCCTGTTCTTGGTGTAGTCACTCTTCATTCAAAGATTCCCAGAGACTGTTTTCGTTCCTCCACTGTGCACACAGTGATTCCTGGAGGGCTGCAGAAATGCAACAGCAGCAGCAGTAGTCTCCTCTGGGGTTTTTAGAGGGAACTCTCTCTCAGAGAGCTGTCCTGAGCCTTTCTACAGCCAGGTTTTACTCCTAAAAAAGACACAACTGAAAAGCTCCAATGATCAGTGACCTAGCTGAGCAGTCATCCAAAAAATCAACGCTTTTTATCCCATTGAACCCTAATAGTGATGTTTGTTCTGAAACACTGAAAAGCAGTGTTCTGATTCAAAGGAATCTACTCCACAGCAAGGTACTGTAAAGTAAAGCACACCTTTATTGGCCAGGCCGGGAGCACGCAGGGGTTAACACCTCCATGTGCGTGTCCGCCATGGTCATCTTACAGAGGTTATTTATACATTTACAAGTTTGTAATTATATGTTTACAGGTTCATCATCTGCCCTTGTTTTGGTCATTTATCTAAAGTTACAGTCCTAAGGGGTCTTACATGACTCGTGGTTTCCTTATCATAGGGTTACAAACAGCACACTATTCTTAATATATTTATCACATCTATTTCATTAATACACACTTAATTCTACTATTACACACTTAATTCTACTATTACACAACTAATTATAGTTAATTTATAATTGTGTATTGATTATATTCCTATTCCCCTATTACATTTTTCTACTCTTTTGTGACAGCTCCTCTATTTGTCATTAAAATGGCAGTTAGCATGCGTCGTCCTCCTTATCGCTTAGCCCATAGGGGCTAGGCCCCTGTTCTGCAGACAAGCGGTTAGCCAAACCCATTAGCTCACATTCCATTCCCCTATCATCCTAGTCCACTCGGGTTTGTTTTTCAACAGTTAGCAGTTAGCGTTAGGCATAGCATCTCCTATTCACTGATCATCATAGCCCCTTTCGAGGGCTAGGCTTCTTGTCTTGCAAAAGCAGTTGTGGTCGAGCATAGCAACCAACACCCAACTTTTATTAATCTAAACTTTATACTAAAGCACTTATGTTAAAGGAATTCTGTGTTTCATATGTTAAAGGAGTCCTGTGTTTAAAGGAGTCCTGTGTATCAGTCCCAGTAAGTTCTCACGTGCCAACCACAAACGTTTTGGTACAGAAGAAGAGGCTTCTGATTAACCAAATAAAAATGTAAACAAGCAACAAGACCAGACACTGCTCTGCCTTCTTGGGAAGTAAGAATGTCCCTCTGCTCTGTAAAGGACATCCTTCTCACCAAAATGAAGAGCTCTGGGATGCACCACAAGGCAGTCAGTGCTCACCAGGCTTTGACAGCAGTCCAGTCTGGGCAGCTCGGCTCAGATGAGTGCTTGCACCTCTTCAGTGCTCCCAAAAAGCATCTGGACCCCCACCTGCCGCTCAGGAAATGTCTATAGATCCCAAGTATCATCCTCATTAAGAGAAGAGAAGAGAAGAGAAGAGAAGAGAAGAGAAGAGAAGAGAAGAGAAGAGAAGAGAAGAGAAGAGAAGAGAAGAGAAGAGAAGAGA
>VZTI01002799.1:181797-195133 GCA_013397865.1 Struthidea cinerea
GATTGAATGGTATTAGATGAGGGACAGAATGGGATGGTATTCAGTGAAGGATGGGATGCGGGACAGAACAGATGGGGTGGGAGGGAATGGGATATGAGAGAAGATGGGCTGGGATGGAGGATGGTACAGGATGGGATGGGATGGGATGGGACGGGATGGGATGGGTGTTGTATGGGCCTGACCAGTGCTGCCCACTCCTTGACACATTGCCCAGCCATAACCTGGAGATGAAACACCTGCCTGGTGCTGACCCTGAGCTTGTGCTCCTCAGCCACCGGTATGAGGAGCTAGAGGTGAGTGGGCAGTGCAGCACCTGCTGCTACAGGGCCTGGGGTGGTCAGTGCCCCACAGGTGCCAGGCTACAGCCCTTGTCTGGGTACAGAGAATTCCCCTGAGTGACATGACCCGGGAAGAGATCAACCAGCTGGTGCAGGAGTTGGGCTTCTACCGCAAGGAGACACCTGATGCCCCTGTGCCGGAGGAGTTCCAGTTTGCCCCTGCCAAGCCTCTGCCAACACTGCTGCCCCCCCAAGCACCCACTGCTGATGGCAGGACCCCACCCAAACGTGACAAGGAAGAACACCCAGACCTCTAGCAAGGAGTGCCACACTTGAGACAGGGTCCTGCAGCCAGTCCCCAGTGTAGGGAATAAGGGTATTATGGCAGCTGGGGATGGTGTCACAGGGTGGCAAAGGTTTTTCCTCCCCACTCTTGCTTGGTGCTGTGTAGCCTCTGCCCCGAGGATGCCCTAGGCAGATTCAGCCTCAAGCAGGGGCTTCCTGGGTACTTGTGGGCATTCCGAGGGTCCTGTGTGCTGGTTGATGCCCTCCTGTCCTTGAAGCCCGTTATCCCTGGCCAGTCGGGAGGAGCAGCATTCCTTGCAGTCCCTTGCTGTGCCCAGAGGTTTAGCTGCTCCCAGCACTGAGCAGCAGTATCCTGCCTACATGGGACAGGATGAAACCCTCAGCAGAAAGCGCCAGGTGCTAAGGGTAGATGTGCTGAGTCCCAAAGGTGGGAGAGCTGCTCCAGGAAGGGGGCTTTACCCCCCAGCAGGGTTATGTCATATCCAGCTCCTACTAAAGCTTTTATTTGCAGTCATCTGCACTGTGTCTTTTTTTAAGAGAGGGCTCGGTGGGGTTCATGCCACACTGCTCTATTCCGAGGGGAGCTGGGTGCCCTGGAGCTTCTCACAGAGGCAGGAGATAATGGCACGATCATAGTCACTGCTGGTGAGCCACAAACCAACCTACCCAACTGTGCCATTCCTGTGCCACCCCTCCCCAGCACGATAAGAGGGGTGAGGGTGGTGGGCACCATGGCATGGGATGAGCTGCTCTCACAGGGTGCAGGGGGATGGGCATGAGCCCATGAGTGAGTCCTGCAGTCTTGAACCGAAGCCCCATGGCTGCATGGGCCCAGTGGGGACAGCTGGCCCTGCGCTAGGGGAAGGAAGTGGGGCACAGCTGCACTTGACCACAGCCTTGCTGGCCATATGGGATCTTTTCCCTGTGCCAGGCTTGGGGCAATGGGGGGCAGTGAACTGACAGCCCTGGTCAGGGTGGCTCAGCTATGGACATCATCAATGAGTGGAGGAGCAGTACATGCCCCAGTGTCCCTCCGGGCTGGGCGAGCAGTGGAGTTGCAGGTAGAGAGGCCAGGAGCAGCTGGACTGCCAGCGCTCCCCAAGCACTGTGGTGTGCAATATGCCACTGGCAGAAGGACCTGAGCCAGAGACATTGCCTTTGATAAACCTTTATTATCTGGCTGGTGTTGGTACACGTGTCAGCGCGAGTGTAGAGATGTGACAGAGGGGCTAGCGGCGCTGAGCACGTGGGTGCCCTGAGCTGGAGAGGGGAGTGAGGGAGGCTTGTCCCAGCTTGCTCCGTTTGCCTTGCACTCCCCTGGGACCCTTTGCCCCTGCCCACTCCCCAGCCCACAGGTGCCCCTAACGTGGAAGTGCCCCAGGTGCACGTGGAGGTGGGAAGCAGGGTGTCAGCACAGTTGTGGAGCTGTCCCCAGGGAGGTGACACCAAGCAGGGCCTGCAGTGGGCAGAGAGGCTTCCGTGCAGGAGGCCAAGGGAACCACTGACAGGTGCTGCCTGCAGGATGCACCATGACCCTGGCTGGACCTCACAGCCCTGCTCAGCCACAGACGCATGCGGTGTCCCGAGTCTGAGGGCACAGCTGTGCCCAGGCCATCCTAGGGCCACAGGGATGCTGCCTGCAGGGCAAATAATTCCTGGAGAACAAATAACTTAAAAGGCTGGAGCATGGGGGCAAGCCAAGCTGGGAGCATCCCCAGCAGTGCCCAGCTGGCTCTGCCCACAGGGTCAGCCTACAGCTGGCCGAGGCAGAAGCAGCTCTGCCAAGGCAGAGGTGTGGGGGTGCCCTGGTGGAAGAGTTCTCCTGTCCCCAGTGCCAGACCCATGGCCCCCCAGACCCTCCCAGGGCAAGCAGCTCCCCTGCCCATGGGCAGCTCTGGGGGTAGGGCAGCAGTGGGGGTGGGCAGGGCAGGCTCTAGCACTCTTTCTGCCGCATGCGCAACTCGTGGCGACGCAGGTGGTTATAGAGGGACTGCACGTAGGTGAAGACGCACTTGGCGTCTGGCTTCTTCCCCATGATCATCATATCTTCGACCTCCACCAGCGGCACGCAGTCCACCAGCGTCCTGCAGAGATGAAGCCTTCAGCATGGCCTCAGGCAGGCTGCCCCATGTGGGGGCTGGGATGGGCACCCCACACTGCCCCAGGCCTGCTGGTGTGGGCACTGCTGCCCTCATACCGGCTCAGCTCCTTTCACACCCTGCCCCAAGCCACCCTGGTACCCACAGTCCTGCTGCTCCTGACACTGGGAAGAGAATGTGCTATCTACCCTGGGAGGTGCCTGCCCCAGGGTAGGGGCTGCCCAACTATCTGCACCCCTTGCTCCCCTGGTGCTCTCCATCCCAGCTCTTGGTGCTGGCAGTCATCCCCTGCTAAAGCCGTGCCCACCCTCCTCCTCTTGCTCCTCCCAGCTGATGCTGGTGACCTCTAGGGAGAGGCTGCAGCTGGCTGCTGTGCCCCTGCCTCAAACCCTACCAAATGGTCCAGGGAAAGCAGGGGATGGGTCTTGGTTACATGCTGCCCCTTACTCCTGCCTCAAGCCCTGGCCCTGCTCTTCTGCCTTCCCCCAAGCCCTGCCAGCCCAGCTCCCACCCTTTCCCCAGACTGGAGCCTGGGGGCTGCCTGCCCCAGGCCCAGCACGCCCTACTGCTGGAGTGGGCACTGCCCTGCCTCAGCCCACTCAACCTGGCCTGTGCCTATCTCCTCCTCTCCCTGCCCCACCACAGTGCAGGGGTCCATGCGGGACCCTGCTCCAGCAGTTACCAGTCTTGTGGGGCCCTGGCAGATCAGTTGTGGTTGTGTCCCCATCCCCACAATAGCCTTGGGGCTCTGCCTTGCCACCCATCCAATTCCCTGGGCCATGTCTCTCCCCAAGTGGAGGCTCCCTGGGCACTTGAAAGGGTTGACAACACAATTAGGGGTCACTATGACAACCAGGAAGGGCATGGAGGGGGATTCGGCCACCTCTGTCCTCTCCCTTCTACTGGGAGAGAAGGAGGGGGGGCACAGAAGCAACCCTGCCACTGCTGCCAACCCTTCTGGCTCTGCCCAGCCCCCTGCACCCCTACCAGGCACTGTCCCCCCTTCAGGGGACAGATGGTGCTGGAGCATGCCAGGCTGCTGCTGCTGGAGCAAGGGCTGCATTGGCACTGGGGGCTGTGCTGACACAAACTGGCAGCAGCTGCTGCCGCCATGGCCAGTTCAGCTGCTTTGGCCTGGGCCACTCAAGGTTCTGCCCCAAGGCTCTGGCTGCATATGGAGGATACCCCAAGGCAGGGCTCTGCCCCAAAAGACAGAGTGCACAAGGAGGGTCTGAACCCAATGCTGCCACCCCCCACCACAACACCCTCACCCCCAAGCCCCGTACCTCCCCTCTCCCCTCTTGCAGTAGCCCCACTGCACACGTTGGCCCCCTAGAACAGCCCCACCCCAAGGAGCAACCCCAGCCAGTGTCAGCCCCTGGGGAGCACCAGGGCCCAGGAGAGCTCCCCACCCTGGGTCCCATGGCCCCAGCCGTCCCATTTGGTCTCTGCTGCCTGGTCAGTGGGCTCCCAGCCCACAGCCTGGCTGGCACCAGCCCCACCTCATGATTTGGCCACCATGGGGATGGGGGGGGCAATGCTTGGGGCCTTGGGAAAGCCCTTGCCACTGCCAGCCTGGCTCGGGGGTGATGGCGGAGCAATGGCAGCGCACGGAGAGCGTCTCTGCCCTTATAAAGCCATTGTTTGGGCCCTCGTGTGCCAGCACCGTGCAGAGCCAGGGGAGCTGCAGCTCCAGCGCCAGCCAGGATGCCCTGAGACAGGCGCAAACATTGCAGGACGAGGCAGGACCTGAGCCTTGAGTCACACTTTCCAGGCTCCTGCTTCTGCCCATATATGAGCAGGCAGCATTTCAGAGCTGGGCATGCACTCTGGGGCAGGGGAATGAGGCAGCAAGTGCAAGTAGTGATGCTGCAGCATCCTGGAGGGCCACCCACACTCAGGCAGCACCACTCAGAACACCTGGAGTGGCATCCCCAGCAGCTGATCCATGGGTCAGGCTCAGCCATGGGAGGAGGGCTCTGTTCTCACTACTGCCCTCCCCACAGCTGGAGAGCCAACAGCACTCCAGGGTGACACAGTCCCCCCTGCCCAAACCCCCATAGGCGCTATTCCAGAAGGCCTGAGCCCAGCCAGCTGTCTCTGCCCATCTCCTGCTGGGCCCTGTCTGGCACCACCAGGACTCACCCCTCACCCACCAGCATCCCCCAGCCTCGTCCCCAGCTGAGGCAGTCACTTCCCTGCTGAGCCCTGGTGGTTGTGCGGCATGGGCAGGTACTTGGAGGGGAAGGTTCTCACCATTGGTCCGGGGGGGGGTGACAATGGGCTACGACTTTTTGGTTTTTACCAGCCCCTTCTGGACCAGGCAGCGATAGAATTCCTGAATGTATGTGTACACACACTTCCAATCTGGCTCGCGCATCCGGACCATGTCCTCCACATCCAGCAACTGTGGACAGTCCGCGTGCTTCCTGGGTGCAGGGAGAGAGAGGGGCAAGCCAGTGACCGCAGCCCAGTCAGGGAGGGGAGGAAGAGAAAACAAGAGACACAGATCAGTGCAGTTCCCGTCCCACTGGCAGCTGCTCTGCTCTGGCATGCTCTGGGGATGCACGATGCAGGGGCAGGAGGGCTTCGGGCACCCCGTGCCAAGGCCATTCAGTGAGATTGGGGGGGCACAGGCAAGGGGGAGAGGGGCAGGTGAGTGGCGTGGAGAGGCGTGAAGTCCAGAGGTAAAGACAGATGGAAGAGGAGGAGGAGGAGTGAGGTGTTCTGGCACGCCAGGTGCTCGGGGAGCGGGTTCCAGAGTGGAGCGTTGCTCTATATAGCTCCTATATAGACCCACTGGGAGGATGGGGGGGCAAGCCCAGCCCTCCTGCCCAGCTCCACTTGGAACCGCGCAGCACAGCCCTGGTGCAGGAAGCTCGGGAGAGGACGCTCACAAGAGCTGGAGGAGGAGGAAGGACGAGAGGCCACCTGGCTTCCAGGCCGGAGAGATCGATGGCTCTCTCAAGTCCGCACACCAGTTTCCCAATTAAGGCAAAAAATCCATTAACAGGAGTGCCAAGAACCAGGCCCGCAGCCCCCTTCTCACTCCACCAAACAGCACCACAGCACCCTGGGAGCTTGTGGGAGCCTCCAGCTCACCCCGCCACCTTGGACATCAGCAGGATGGGACCCCCACCCCCAACCCTGCCCCCAGGCAGGGTGCTGGAGGAGAGGAGTAGGTGGGTGGGAGAGAGACAGAAGGAAGGAGAGAATGGCTGGCTGCCAGCCCTCCAGCTGGGTGCACTCCCATCTCTCAGCACCCAGGAAAACCAGAAGCAAAAGGGGAAGGGAAGAGACTGGAGAAGCTGCAATGGTGTTTGAGCCCCTACAACTGTGAAAGGAGGCACCTGGCACAGGCAAACCTTGCTCCCCCCACAGGCTGCAGTTCCACACCTGGTACCCCAGGATGGTATGTACTGCCTGAAGCCAGGTGGGCTTGTGGGGCTGCTCCTCTTCCTTTGGGTGCCCTGCCCCATACCCAGGAACCCAGACTCCCATACCCACCCTTGCCACACCAGACTGGGTTGCACTGGCCCCTTGTGACTCTGCCCACACAGCTGCTGCTTGCCCCCACAGTGCCTAACCTCGTTGCATTGCATGGGAGGAGTGACACCTACTGGAACCCACCTCCAGCACCATCACCTCCACATGTTCCCCCTCGCCCCAGCAGCGAGGAGAGCCACCCCAAGCCATCCCAAGCCCATATGACGGCAAGAGAGGTACGTACTCTGCAGAAGAGAAGGCCACCTCGAAGTTTTGGCGGCGGTTCTGGGGCGTCAGCTTACTGTAGTCAAACGCGTCAGGGAAGAAATTGTGGACCAAGGCACAGAAGGCCATGCCATCACTCCAGCTGGATGAGAAGTTCTGGATGTCCACGTGCTGAGAGGGCAACAAAGTTACCAAGGGACAGAGTGACTGGCCTTGGGACAGGAAGAGGAGGTGGCACCCACCTCATAGCCCCGGGTCTTGGCTCTGCACCAGTCCAGCAACATCTGCTTGATACTGTTGGCGTTGGGCACACCAAAGCTGGAGGAGCGCTGCACAGTGGTCTGTGACGCTGCGGGGTTTGGTGAACTGTGGCAGGAGACACGGGGTGTTATCCATAGCTGCAGGGTGTTATTTGTGCAGCACTCACTGCCCTGGCCAGCCTGCCCCAGACCCAGCCTCACCTCCCACCCTCCTTCTGCAGCTTCTCCATCATGGCCTTGCGTGCCTGTGAGGCCGATGTCTTGGGCAGGCTCTGAGCCTTCATCAGTTCCTTCTTCTTCTCTGCCTGACGCCGCTCCAGCGCAGCCAGGCTGCTCTGCCGAGAGGCACTCTCGTCCTCACGGTCAAAAATGCTGGGAGAGAGACAGGCAATGCTAAAAGGGCTGTGGGCAGTCCAGGGGAGGGCAAGCAGTGGTCTCAGCCCAGGGCCAGCTCTGGCACTCAGGAGACCTCCATGTCCCTGGGACAGAAGAGAGGTGGCTTAAGGTCCTCAGCTGGCAGATCTATCTCCATGCCTATGGAAGGACCCATGAGAACCTCTGAACACAGTGAATATACCCCAAAGACCAGAAGGCTTTGGGGCCATGTTTGCGTGGGGATGCTGCAAGCTGGGCAGAGGGTTTGCACAGGCAGGTGAGTGACAGGGACCGTGTGGGGCTGTCCCCACAGGCACCTCTGCTCACCTGCCCGTCTTCTTGGATGAGGAGCTGTAGGATGATTTCGTTTGAACGAAAGTGCTGTTGCCGTCTGCAGACAGAGAGGAAGGAGAGAGGCCCTGGGCAGGAGCTGAGGGCAGCTGTGCCAGGCAGGCAGGACTGCCTGCACCAGGGCAGTGATGGCTCAGTGGTAGCGATGCCCCAGGGTTACACCCTGAGGATGCCATGGGGAAAGGGCAGGAAAAACTCTTACTGTCTGATCTCTTCACATAACTCGACTCCATGGTTGTAGTATGGGAGGTCTTGGTGCCATCACCTGCAGGGAACAAGGCAACAGGAACTGCTGGGCTGGGAGGAGCAGCACCCACAGACACCTGCTGCTGCCAAGCACCCTCGCACCCATGCAGTGCACCAGGGAGAAGTCCCAGATGGTAGAGCCATGGGCATGGCAGCCAGAGGGAGGACAGACGGCATGTGTCCCCCAGGCAGAGAACAAAGAGGCAAGTGCAAAGCAGCAGGGAGCTGGGGCATTCCTCAGCCCCTGCAGTGGAGCCACCCAGGGATGGTGGGGAGAGCAGGGGTATAGGAGACAAGAGACAGGCCAAAGGTGCAGATAAGGCCCTGCCATCCTGACAGGGTTGGGGATTCAGAGGGAAGTCACCAGAGCAGAATCCTTAATTATCCCCAGGCAGGCTCTGGGCAAGCCAGAGACTCAGCTCTGAACCACAGTCCTGCTCCCAGCAGAGTCAAGCCAGACTCAGGACAGGCAGTGAATGGCAAAGGAGTTGTGGTGGAGGAGCACTGGGAAGGATTTTGCAAGGCCCCCAAAGGGCTGGCACACCCCCCCAGCCCAGCCCGTACTGGACTGAACAAGACGCTCGGTCTTGGTGACAGTGCTGCGTGCCGAGCCATCGGCTGACTGAGTGCTCTGCGTGGTGGTGGTCTCTGTGGTGTGGCCAGCCCTTCCTCCCACAGATTGGCTCCTAGCTTCCTGCAGCCGCTGGTCCCGCTCCTTCTCCCGCTGGTCTGCAAATACGAGTGGGAGATGGCATCAGCAGCGAGGCGGGGTGGTGGGCATGGTTCCTGCCACACCAGGGGTCCTGCAGCTGCTGCTGGCCCACAACTGGCTCATGGGAAGGATGATGTCCTTGGCCTTGCAAAGCCAGGGGGGCAACAGAGGACCCAGGATGCACCCTCCTGCTTCCCTGTGGCTGGACATCCCCACTTCAGCACCCCATATTGCTACCACCACCACTCTGACCTCAGCGGGGGGTCACCATATGCGAGTACCTCGCTTGCGCTGGCGCAGCTCCCGCATGGCATTTCGAATCAGCCGTCGCTCCTCAAAGTCTGTTGTCCGATCCAGCTGCAAGAGGGGAAGCCATCATTAGTCTTCTGCCATCAGCTTGAGGTCCCTTTACCTTCCTGCAGGAGCCCGAGCCAGAGGAAGAGGTACCATCTTATCCAGAACATCCTCATCCTCAATCCTGCTCAGCTCCTCGACATTCAGCTTGCTCCTTCTCTCCACCTCCCTCACTTGCACCTTCTCCATGCCATTGGGCAGCTCTGGTTCCAGCCTTGGCGCCTGGTGCTGCTCCACCACTTCCGGCTCCATCTGCAAGGACATCATCGTGTGGCTGAGCCCCTGCCAGCTTGGCCATCCCCCCACCTCTTCTCAGGGTCCAGGCCCTCATCACCCTGACACCTGCCCAGTGCTACAGGCAGTGAGGACCCCGGAGAGGACATGACATGTGGGGCGTAAGCGCTCTCAGCTGGTGGGATGCTGCAAGCATCTGCAGCGCCCAAGGTAGGCAGGGGAGCATGACACTCCTCCAACACCCTGTGCCCCAGGAGGGCCCAGCAGTCCTTCTCCTCCTCCCAGTATGGCTGCCAAAATATCTCCAAATCCTCTCTGCTCCCTGGCAGGAGGTGGCTGGGCCCCCCAGCAGGCAGGGGCTGCCCAGGGCTCTGGGCTGGGCAGTGGGCAAGGTGCTGGCAAGGCCAGTGCACGCCATTAGCAGCACAGGGGTTTCCATGGAATTAAGGGACTTAGTGTAGAGAAGAGCTTGTGCAGGAGATCAAGAGCCTTCCCCCGCATCCCTGCCAGGATCTAGGCCAGTTCAGCCCCTGCCTGAGCACAGCCAGGACGCCAAGTCCCTTTCAGCACGACCCCCCAGCAATGCACAGCAGGCAGTGGGCCAGGCCCAGAATAGGGCACAGAGGCAGCAGGGATGACAGAGTGGGGCCAGCACAGACACACGCACACCTGGCCCCATCCTGCATCCTGTGGCCCAGTAACCAATCCATGGCAAAGCCGTTGGCAGGAGCTGACGCTGGCCACATGAGCCCGTGCCACCACCTGTACCTGGTGCTGCGGTGGGGGCAGGACAGCTGCCTGCAGCCTCCCACCTGGCACACCGGGAATGCAGAACAGGTGGGTGCACAGCCCCATCACAGTAAGCCCAACAAGCGGCAGATCCCCATGGTGCCGTGTCCCTGTGCACCACTGCCACAGTCATGCCTTGTGCCAAGGCTACAGACACCCCCAGGAGCCCTGGGGGCTGGTGACCCCCTTCCACCCCCCTTTCATGGGGCAGGGCTGCCCACACTCACACTGCTGTTGCTTCGGGAGAGATGCAGGGCCGATTGCTGACGCGTACTGGAGAAAGTGGGTGGGTGGGCCACAGGGTCACTGGGCTCCTCAGTGCCCTCAAAGTGGGTGCAAGGGTCCTGTGCTTCCAGAAAGAGGGTGCTGATGTCCTCCCCAGGGGACGCCTGCAGCCCTGGCGCCAGCAGATCGATGCGGCGGCCCAGGCGCCCCAGCTCTGCCCGCAACTCCAGGTGCTCCTGCTCCAATGTCTGCAGTGCCTGCGCCAGCACCTGCACTTGCTGCAGGGCCCGCTCCAGCTGCCCCTCTGCTGCCTCCCGGAACGCCACCAGCTCCTGCCGCAGCTCTGCCAGCTCAGCCGCCCCAGCCTGTGCCAGCCCCTCCAAGCTGACCCCCGGCATGGTGGCGGTGCAGACGCTGCAGCGAGCCCTGCTCAGCTGTCCACTGCCCTTTATAGGGGCCCAGGCCCCCCCCCCCCCAGCTGGAGGCTGGCCCGCCCCCTGCCTGTGGGCTATTCTGGTCCCAGCAGCCGGGGGTCCCGTGCAGGGGTGCTGAGCCAGGCGCCACACTTGGCAGTGCATCTGGCTCTGGGACCAGGTGGCTCAGCAAGGGGAGCCCTGCAAGTGGCCCCCCCAGCCCCGGCAGCTGCCAGGGCCAGACACCATCCTGGGGGCTGTGGGACAAAGTGGTGGGGACCAGCCCTGACCACTGCAGTGCTGGGTGAGTGAAAAAGCCAAGCACTGCTGTGTCCTTTTTCCCAAGTGCCTTCTCACTCTGGGCTGGCATCACCCACAGCACAACATCTCCAGCCTCAGGCTGGCATCGGTGCTAGGGCCTTGGCCATGGCATGGATTTTAGGTCTTCATACCCCCATGCTGCCCAATGCCTGCTCCAGGGGGATCAGGTCCCTGCACGATGGGCCCAGGCAGCACCCCGCCAATGAGAAGACATAACGCTGTGGCTACTGCCCCCAGGTCCCTGCAGCCTGCTGGTCCTCCGACCAAGCCCTACCTGGCAGGGCTGCCAGCACTGCTGCCTCATCCTCCTCCTCTTCCCTGCCCACCAGGAGCATACCTGGAGGCTGCGTCTCCTGCCAGGCAGCCGACAGGTCTCAGGCCCCCCACCTCACTGGACAGACCCACTAATACCTTAATGAGAGCTGACAAGTGCTCGGGCCAAGCCTGCCCAAGCGCATTAGCACAGGGAAGTCACCCCACTGCAGCCAGCTGCCCACAGGCAGCACCTGCTGGCAGGTGTGGGCAGCACCTGTGGGCACTGCCTGCCTCATGCTGGCAAGGGCTGGGCTGAGGATGGGGCGAAGCCACTGGTACCACAGCCACCAGTATGCCACAGGCCACGGGTGGTACCACAGCCACTGGCAGTGACACAGGCCACCCACAGTGCTGTTCCCGCAGAGGCAGCCAGGCGTGCGCAGGGCCATGCATGAGATAGAGCTGTGTTTGACATCCTGGCTCCGGCCAAGGCAGCACACGGGCGCCTTGCATTACCCTAGATGGGCAGGAGCAGATAAAAGCACTTGAAGGGCTGTCTCCTGTGTGTACCCAGCCCCAGGGTGACCACAGCCTGCTCTCCCCGCAAAACACTGCAGAGGGATTGTTTTCTCAGGTTTTTTCTCCAGTTGTATCCAAGAATCCCTCCTGGGTGGGCTGCGGCTATGGCCACTCTCCACTCAGAATGGCATAGCAGGAACTGGCAAGACCCCAACCCACAGCTCCAGGGTGCTTTAGAGACCTTTGAGGAGTAGCCCTGCTCCAAAGCGGGCTCCTCAGAGACATGGCTGAGGTCCATCCCCAGGAGGAAAAACAGAGGAGTGGTTGGCAATGGGTTTTTCCCTGAGCTGCTGCCACCCTCAAAGGTGTTTAAAACAGAGGGAGACCCACTCCTTGACCCCCTCCACCCACCTCCCCAAGTGTCTGGGTACATGGTGGCACACTTCAGAGTGCAGGGGGCTCATGGGGGGGCTGTGCAACCACAAACAACGTCCAGGGTCTCTTGGTAAAAAAAATCCCACCGAAACAAAAGCACCAACCAAAACCAGACAGAGCCTCCAGAGCATGCTGCTTTCACTAATTCCTTGGTCCCTGTCCCCACCCCAAGCCCTGGAGCTGCCAGGCAATGGCCAGGTGGCCCCCTGGGCACTCACCTTGGTGACATTGCTGCTGACACTGCTGATGTTGCAGATGCTGCTGACAGTGCTGGGGATGGTGGTGATACGGATGGGGGTGCTCCGCAGCCCCAGAGTCACCTCTGCAAGGGGAGCAAGAAGCATGTGGGGTCTGATACAGCCCACAGGCTCAGCCCCACAGCTGGGGAGTGGCTCTGGCTGGGCTATCTACCTGCCCCACACATCCTGCCCTGGCAGCAAGCACTGAGCTGTGGAACAGGGAAAGGGCTCTGGGGACAAGCAAGAGATGGGGAAGTTGAGACCCGTCACTGCCCTGGCTTACCATCCTCCCCAAGGAAGGGCACTTTCTGCAGTGCTCCAGATGAAGCCAAGGCCCCCCGGTGAGAGGGATGGCCACAGGAGCATCCTGAGCCAGCCACATCTGCAGGCAGGCAGGGCTGGGGCAGGGCTGGAACAGACACGGTGCAGCAGTGGGCTCCCCTGAACCAGCAGGTCAGTGGGGAGAGGATGGGGCAGGGCTGCGGGGTCAGGACAGGGATTGGGGAATGACCCCAAACATAAACATGGTAAGACAGTGGGGCTGGGGACAGCCTGCAGGGCCAGATGATCTCCCTGAACTGAGATGCCCCGAGCAGGCTGAGAGTGCATGCCAAAGGATGAGGGCTACCAGGCACACTCTGTTCTTCTGGCAGCACCTGTGCTCAGCCTCTAGGCTGCCAGCACTCAAATGCCACCACTGCCAATCAGCACCCGCCTGGCCTGGCTCAGCCTGCCCGCCTTCACCTACCCACTTGTGCCCACCATCTGTCAGTGCCCGGCTGCCGCTGGCACCCACCTGCTCCACTGCCCAGCTGTGCACATTGTCATATTAGGAGCACAGTCCTGTAGTGCTTACAGCCCTGCAGACATCCACTCCCCTGCAGTGCCCACCTTCCTGAGAGATCCCCACCTTTTCCAGTCACACCTCCCTGCGTGACACCCATGCCCACCACCCCTACAGTGTCAAGCCTCATGACAGATGCCACCGGCCCACTGGACCTGTCCTGTGCACCGCGTACCCCATCAGTGCCCACCTGCCCGCTGGCTGCCGGGGACGGCCGTGATGCGGGGCGCCAGGGGCTGCACGCGCCCATCCTTGATCTCGATGGTGAAGAAGGTCTTCATGGCGTCGAGGCGGGGACCGGCGGGGCGCGGGGCCGGGCGCTGCTCTGCGCCGCCGCCGCTGCCCCGCGCGTTTTGAGGGGGCGCCGGCG
>VZTI01002799.1:197032-212827 GCA_013397865.1 Struthidea cinerea
GGCAGCGCTGCCCAGCTGGCAGGGGCCCATGGCTCTCATGTCACACCCCTCAGGACTACACTTACCCACTGGTGGCCTCCCGTGTCTCCCACCTGGCCCCAGCACCTGGCAGTGCACCCCAACATGAAGCTGTGGGAGGAGAGGGGCAGAACATTCAGCTGGGGGTTACATGCAGTCTCCCCATCAAGTTGCCTTCACCCACAGACTGCCAGCTCTGGGCAAGGAGGGCAGTGGCAGCGGCCACCAGTTCTGTACCTGGCTGCCAGCACTGGGCTGGCCCGGGACAGGTTGCTCCCCTCTGGGACTTTGCACCGCACTGGGCTCTGGGGCGCTAGCAGGGCTGCCCAGGTTCCCTTCCTTCCAGGCTGCCTGGGGCTGCCCCTGGGGCTGGCCATGCTGCAGGTCCTCACCACCATCCTCAGGCTCTGGATCAGGCTCTGGGGCTGGCTGCAGCTCCAGGAGTACAAGGGTCCCCGAAACCACAGCTGTGGGTAAGAGAAGAGACTGCTCGGGAAGCCTGCAGCTGTCTGCAATGCATCCCTACTCATGCAGCTCCTCCAGGCACCTGGCTGCCCTGCCCACCATTGTGAGATGCCATATGCATCTCCCTCCATCGTCTTGCAGCTAGCCAGGCACAGCTCTTGCCCCAGGCACACACCCAAATAGGGCTTTGCCATGGACATTTGTGGGGACTCACCCTGACCAGTGGGTTTCTGGGGGTCTCCCGCCTGCTGGCTGCACAGCTCCTGCATCCTGGCTGGAACATGCTCCTGCTCCACCACATCCTCTTGCTTGTGGGCCTGGGGAGAGCAGAACCAGCCACAGTCCAGTCTCTGACCGTGCCACCATGTCCCATTCCAGCCAGGGACACACAGGCTGTGCTCCCTTCCCATGCTATCCAGCTCCCTGCCCACATGCTGCCGGACAAGCCAGTCCCTGCACAGGGGTCACAGCAGGAGGCTTATAGGGTGACGAGTGTCCCCACACCCCACTGCATCCTGTGGGCAGGGAGGGAGACAGTGTCTAGTGAAGGGGGACCCCAAACCTGCCCCATGCCCCCAGCCCAGGCACTCCAGGGCTCCATGATGCAGGGAACACCCAATTTTACCCTGTCCTCAGTCATGGCACCTGCAGCTCTGCTTGGCAAATGATGAAATATTCTGGACATAGGACCACACACAGGTGACAGATGTGTCTCTGACATAAGTCTGAGCAGGACTAGGGTGTCCTGGTGTCAGCTAGGGAACAAGGTGCCAGTCCTGGCTGTGCCAGTGCCTCTAGCAGCACCATGACTCCAGGGCAGGAGGAGACGAAGAGGGGCCCGTACCCTGAAAGGGCACAGGGGAACCAGGCCCCAAACCCAAGGACGGAAATGGCCTTGGGTTTGGAGCAATGAGCCAGACTGAAGGGAACAACCCTCTCAGCTGCTCAGTGATGTCCCAGCCCAGCCAGGGCTCGGGGGCTGCATGCCAGCACATCCAGATGGGGAGGCAGACAGTGCTGAAAGGCCACATCCCTTCTGCAGCCTCCTGCTACGGCCCTGGGGCGGGCAGAGGAAGAAGCAGAGGCAGATGGGGGAACCCATGCCTTCTCACCCGGCTGCAGTTACACCCATTGCTTCTCCTCTTCCCACCCTCACCCTCAAAGGGCAACCCCACAGGGTTGAGTGCAGAGATCTCCTACCACCACACAGTCTCTGCAGGGTCACCCCTGCTGCACTGAAAACCCTGGCTTGTGCTCATTCCTTCCAGCTCTGCCCACCAGCTCATCCTTTACCCATCCAGAAAGCCCCCAGCTTCACTCCAGCATGAGCCCTGGCCCCTTGAAGGATGGCAAGAACAGCCGTCACGAGAAGGGGGATAGGGAATCAAGGTTTCTACCCATGCAAGGGAACTGCTGCAGGAGAGACTAGTGACTGTTGCCTCCAGAGAGCCCCATCCCCAAGAACTGGAGCAGGGAGGAGTGCACCACACGCACCAAGGGGCTCCCAGATCCCCACCAGGCTGCATCCTTGGGAGAAGCCCAGGGGCACCCTGGCCTGAGGCCCCAGCCTCAGCTCACCACTGCTGGAGCCACACTGGCACAGCTCAGCCATGTCTCCCCTGCCCCCAAAGACCCCAGCCCCACCTGCCCCAGTCTCTTCAGGCAGGCGAGCACAGCTTGCCCAGGGCTCTGTGCTCCAGACAGGCTGGCACAGGAGCCCCAGGAAGGGGAAAAATTTTGAACAGTCCCACCCCCTGCAGTGCCCTACACACTCACCGCTGAGCCTTCAGGCTCCCGGGCAGGGGGCTGCTCCACAGCCTCCTCATACCCACTCTCGTCTGGCCCAGCCAGTGCCGGTTCTGCATCATTCTGTTGGCTGCTCTCCCCACTCCTGTCTGTGCCTGGTGGCTTGGTGCTGCCCTCACCACAGTTCTCTTCACTCCCAGTAAGGGCTGGTGTTTCAGCATTGTCCCTCTGGACAATGTTCGCTTCCCGAGGCACAGTGCGGGGCTTGCTGCCATCCCTCCGGCTGCTCTGCACATTCCCAGCCAGGGTCGCAGCTGGATGGGAGCAAAGATGGTGTTCAGGAAGGAGCTGCCCACATCCCAGACTCTCCAGGGCATCCACCCCAGAACATGGGAATGGTGCCTCACCTTCAATCTCCTCGGCCCGCAGCTTACGGATAGCAGCTCGGATCAACTTGCGCTCCTCATACTCACCCGCTGCCCGCAGCTGCAAGGGGAAAGGACCCAGGAAAGGAGCAGGGTCAGCCCCAGTACAAGGTCCATCCCGGCAAATGGTCTGCCCCAGCACACAGTTGCTCACCAGTTTTTTCAGTTCCTCCACGCTGGTGATGGCTTCCAGCTGCTCAGACAAGGCAGCCAGGGCTGCCTGCTGCTCCTCTTCCAGGCGTTGGGACCTGAGCAGGGTGAGAGCAGTGGCCAACTGGGAGCTGTCACGGGCACTTGCGAGCAAAGTCCCCTTGTGGGCAGCTGGCAGATCCAGGCACCAGGCCCCACCATGTGCCAAGCTGCTCTGTGCCAGGCTGCTCCCACCCTCATGTTCACCCAAATCTGTCCCAGCCGCAGTGGGGCCAGGTACCACAGCCCCCATCTCCCAGGGCAGAGGCAGAGAATGATCCCAGCTCCCCACAGGACTCACTGTGGCCAATTCTCCTTGTCGTCCTGTCGCTGGCTGCTGCGCTCTGGGCGGAAGCGCTTGGATGCCAATGTCTCCTCGTCCCGCTCCAACTCCTGCCGCTGCAGCTCCCGGATGGCCGAGCGGATGCGGCGCCGCTCAGCCAGGTCCAGTGTGGCCTCCAGCTAGGTGCACAGGCCAGGGCTCAGCACTGGCTCTGGCCACTGAGCCCCTGTTTCAGCCCTGGTGCCACCCTCTGCCACGCTGCCATGAGCTGCCCACGCTCTGGACAAAGGCGCTGTCTGTCTGTGGCACTCACGTGCCCAGTGCATGCTGCCCAGCACTGCCAGGCCCTGCGGCAAGTGGGCACGGCCCCCCCGGGACAGGATGCTGGGACCAGCCATGGTGAGGAGGGGCTGCCATGGTGGCACCGAGACCTCTGGGCATGTAAAGGTCAAAGAGACGAGCATGTGAAACGAACACCCACCAGTGGTCCTGCAGCCTCCAAGGGTTGGTGCCCTGCAGCTCTGCCCCTCCCAGTGCCACCAGCTCTGGAATGAGCCCTCCTCCCACCCATGCCAGCCCCTCTAGCAGCGAAGGGACAGGGGAGCCCATTCTCTTCCCATCCCATGTCTCCCAGGAGGTGGTGATTGAAAAGGTCCCAGCATCCCACCCAGGGGTCCTCTTGACCATCCTGCAGCTCTCCCCACCCTCATCCATTGCATGGATTTTTGGAGCCAAATCCATGAGTGGAATCTGTCCTAAATCCTAGTCCAACCCCTTAGGTGTGGGAAGCACAGCCACAACTCCCCCAAATGCCCCCCATGAACATCTCAAAGGCGCTCCAGGTGCTCCTCAGCCCACCCAAGGCCAGCACCTGGCATGGGTACCCAGAGTTGCTCCCCCTCTTCCAGATCAGATCACAGCCCAGCCCCACTACCAGCTCCAGTTTTTCCAGAGGGCCATGAACACACCTCCTGATGTTGAAGGGGCAGAAGGCAGCCAGTGAAAGGCCAGCCAGGGCAGGCATGGCCCCACTATCCTCACAATGTCCTGCTGTGGGACATCAAGACTGCCCTGACACTGGGAACCTGGGAGGCGATTTCCCATGGAGCTTGTTAAAAATAAACCCTGTGACCAACAGCAGCTGCTGTCAGCATCAAGCTCCATCATGCTGGGAGAAGCCATGGCTGTGCCACAGGACAAGAGCGTCAGCCCACTCCCTTCCTGTCCCATGGGCCACTGACAGGCCACCCATCCAGGCTCTCTGGGTTCCACTGCAGCAGGGATCCAGGGTCGGTCCCTTGATTGCACCTGAACTGAGCCACACTGGGGGCCCCAGATCACCACCTGTACATGGACCCCTCTGCAGAGACTCTGAGAAGCTATCGCCCTTTGCCCTCTCTGCTTGGAGTTTGGTGATATGGGAGGGTATTCCCATCTTAGTGAAGCCAGGAAGCACAGAGCAGGCACAGAGATCCCATGTGCCACCCCAGTGGCAGCCAAAACTGTGGTCCTTCAACCCTTGCCAGCTGCAAAGCCCAACTGGGAGCATTATCCTTCCCCAACTGGGAAGATCCCAGTGGCCAGGACTATCAATCCCTAGGGCAGACCAACTCTAAAAATACACATAACCTCTGGGGGAGCTGCCTGGAGCCAAGGTGCTCTTTCTCTCCCACCCCAGCAGCCCCCACCATGCCAGCAGGCAGTACCATCCCTTCCAGCATCCTGACTAGAGCTGAAGCCTGCAGCCCCCCTCTGTGCTTTTACCCAGAGCAGGTACCTCTGCCACCACAGGGCCAGGGAAGCAGCTGGGAAGAGCAGGAGCCATGGCACTGCCAGAGCAGTGGGGAGTTTAGAGAGAAAACCAGCCCCTCCATCCTCATGGGCCTCTCATTTCCCGTCTGCCCTGGATGGCTGCCAGCATCCCAAGGATGCTGCTACAGTGGGGACACTACTACCAGGACAAAAGCATGGTCCAGCAGCAATGGCGGCCACCCTGGCCAGCCAGGAAGCCCGGTTCCCTGCACACAGGGCAGCATTGATGGGCTGGGAAGTGGTGGAATCTGGTTCAGCTCAAAATGAGGGGCTGAAGGCAGAGCTTTGCAGTAAGGACAGCTCTTCCTGCAGCTATCCAAAGGCTTTGAGGACAAGAAAAGAGTCCTCAACTGCATATTGGGTGGCCAAGGCCTTGGCCCTTCCCTAAATAAGCTGCTGGCAGTGAGTGGCTTGGCCCCAGCAGCTGGGTCAGGGCAATGAGGAAGGTGGGGGGAAGGAGGAGAAGGGGCATGTGCACAGCAGCTGTGTAAGTCATGAGTGCCAGGAAAGGCAGACACAATGGGACACCAGCCCTGCACACCCTGGTGCAGGGAACATGCTGGCACCAGTGTGTGCTGTGTGGCACCCACCTGCCAGCTCTGGGGTCTGCCCTACCCAGGAGGCTCCAGCTGGGACCTGACCTGCACCCAGGTCCTGGAAGGCTTCTCCCCACGGGACAAATGGCAGAGCAGGAGAAAATGCCTCATGCCAAGCCCACGTCAGCAGGGAGATGGGATGAGGCAGCTTTGGAAGCTCCGTGGCCAGTGGCAGGGGAAAGCATGCCAGAAACCACAACAGCTGCGAAGGGACCAAGGGGCCCAGCCCTGCCGGCACAGGCAGGCTCAGGAATCGGCACATGCTGGGGCCCCATGGGCCCTGCCCAGCTGCCAGCAAATTAATGGTTCCAAGCAAACACCCTCCTCAGCCGACAGAGTGCCTCTGTGAAAGGGCACTGGCACAGCACCCATAGGCTGCTTCCCCACTGGTGCCCAACACAGCAGTGCTCAGAGCCCTGGTGCGGTGGGCACCTCCTCCAGGAGGGCTGCAATTAGCCCTGCATCCATCCGGCTCTCTGGAGTGCCTGAGCACACAGCACTTTGGAGGCTGAAGCCTGTCCACTGGGAAACTGCTTTGCGACATTGATGATGAGCCTGGCACATCGAGCATCTCCTACAGCCCCAAGCTTCACTGTCACCTTTGGAAAGAGCCATGGGAACATAGCTGTCCCCTGGGCAGAGGAAAGCAGGAAGGACACGGGATGACAGGGACATGGCAGGGATGCAGTGCTTCTCAGGGCCATCGAAGATTTGCCAAAGGCTACTGGGTATAAGAAGGAGATCTCATGGCAGCAACTTTCCTAGCTCAAGCCTGCCCTGCCTGTCTCCAAAGATATTTACATCCTCCCTAACTAACCAGACTAAGATTTGGAGGGGCTGGGAGAGGGAAGCATTCCCCAGCCCAAGGCCAGCAGCCTGGAGCTCAGCACAGCCATGAGTGCTCAAACAATCCCCTGCTTCTGGATAGCCATCTAAGGGCCATCCCCCACAGCTCCCTCCTCCAGCTCCTCCAAGCCCTTGGTCACCTTTATGCTGCATCATTGGTTCATCCCAACTGGCCTCCCTGGGACTGGGATACCAGTGGACAGCTGGGGAGGGAATCATATGGATGCCTATGGCAGGAGTTGCAGGTCAGTGGCTTCCTGGCAGCTCCCAGCCCAGCCAGCACAGGAGTGAGGGGGCTGCAGGGACCTCCTCAAGTCCCCCAGCCTCCTTCTTCCAGTTTCCCTGGGGACATCAGATGCTGCTGCCTAGGTGTCACTTGCTGGGAGAAATGAAGAGAAGCAAGGCAGAGTGGAGGGCGGGGGAGAGCAGAGAAGGGAGGAAGCAGTGGGAGAGGCAGTTTTCCCTTATATGGACTAATCCTCTTCCAGCTGAGAGGAGCCAAAAACCTAACCAGAAGAAAAATAATTCCTTCCCTGCCTCACGTCAGCTCAGAGGAGGCTTTCCCCAGCCTGTGCCACAAAGCACAGGGAGATCTGGGTCACAAGCACAGTGCTCTGGGGAGGCAAAGCCCCATCATGTCAAAGAAAAAGACCCCACAGAAGCAGTGCTTGCTGTAGGATGCGATCCACCTCCCTGGGCTGGCCAGAGACTAGGAACCCACCACTGCCCCTGGGGCTCCATCTCAGATCAGAGACCTCGGCTGGGACATGGCAGAGCTGGAGCATTGGCAGGATGGGGAAACACCCAGACCACCCATCCCCAAACCTCTGGATGGGTGGTCTGTTAGCCCCGACATCACCCCATGAAAAGCAAGTGGGCTCCTCAGCTCGAACCACGGGCAGGTCTGCGTGTCGTCACTCAGAGATGGCTGAGGGTGGCAGGATAGGAGGCTCAGCCGAGGACAGCCTCCGTGCCGACCCACGGCACAGCCCCTGCTTCCCGCCGGCATCCCGACTCCTTCCTGTTCCAGCAGACCTGCCTTCCCGGCTGACTCAGCTTCCTGCTGTGACCATTCCCCAGCGCTGGCCCGGGCCCCCCCGGCTCAACCGCCGGGGCAGCCAGCACAGCCCCAGCCCCAGCCCCGAGCCGGGGGTCCCTGGGGTTGCCCAAAGCCGGGCAGTTGTAGGGGCTTCCCGGGACACCAGCCCCGGCCGCGTATCCTGAATCTCGCCTTCGGGACACGGAGGCCCTCCAGAGCCCACTGGACCCGGCAGCGCACGACTGCGGCTCTCGCTCCTCGGGCAGTGCCCAGCCGGTGCTCCAGAAGCCGCCGCGCAGGAAGGGATGGGATGCAAAGCCATGCGGGCACAGCCCGGGAAGTGCGTCTGGCACCGCGCCAGCCCACGGCTGCGCGGGAGCCCGCAACGGGAAAGCCGGGAGCAGGGAACCGTGCCGGCATCGGGGAACGATTCTCCGGGATCCGCCGGCCGAGAAGATGGAGCGGGGACAGGCGGTACGGCCGGGCGCGGTTGCGAGCAAGGGCCGGGCGCGGTTGCGAGCAAAGGGCCAAGCGCGGCCAGAAGCAGCGGGGCCAGAGCCTCCGGAATCACCGAAGTAGAGCGGGGGCTCGTGCTGGAGCTCACCCCGGCCCAGAGCCCGACCCGGGCCGGCGCGGGTCCCTCCCGGTGCTTCCGCCCAGGACCAGCGCTGGGTCCCCAGCGCTACATCCGCTCCCAGACATGGCTCCGGAATCCCCCGGCCCAGCGACAGACCCGAGGCCCGCCCGGTCCCGCCCTTCCCGCGCCTGGGACAGCAGCCCCCGGCCCGGGGGATTCAAGGAGCCGAGGCACCTCCAGGCACGATCCGCCCCCGGAGCCACCGCGGGCGCGCACCGTACCCCGAGCCCCGGAGCAGCCGCGAGACTCACCAGCTTCCGCAGCGCTCCCTCGTCCATCCCGAGGAGGCTCTCCTGGGACATCCTGCCCGTCGGGCCGGCGCTGCTGCGGCCCGGGCTCGGTGGCGACCGACACAACAAAGAGCGGCCGGGGCGGCGCGGCCCCGCGCTCGGTTCGGCTGCGCTCCCGGCTCGGCTCGGCTCCGCTCTGCTCCGCTCCGCTCCGCTCCGCTCCGCTCCCGTTCGCGCTCCCAGCAGCGCAGCAGACCCGCCGCTTCTCACCGCCCCGCCCCGCCCCGCCCCGCCGCCGGCTGCCCGGTCCGGCCCCGTCCCGCCGGACCTGCGGGTCCTGGGTCCCGAATCCCGGTGCCCAGCCGTGTTCCGGCACCGTGCACCGGCCACTGAGACGAGTCGCCGTGCCGTGCCGTGCCTTGGGGCTCCGGACTCACTCCCGTCCCGGTCCCCACGCCGGTGCCGGTGTAGCGGAACTCGGGCCTGACCCGCTTGGGGTGGCACCCTAGGGTGTATCGCTGCCCGCAGAGTGCTCCCGAGCCCAGCCCGGGCGCGGGGACTCCCCGCCCCCAGGAGCTGCTGCGTCCCCGGCTTGCGGGATGCGGGGTGCCACCAGCACCTCCTGCCCAGAGGCCCTCCCAACCAGGCCCGGGGTATCACACCATGGGATGCCCCTGCATGCACTGGGGGGCTGTTTGAGCTGTTCCCTCACACCACTGCAGGATTAATGCCCAGGGCACCCCCAAAAACCTACAAGGGCTCCCTGGGGATATGTTGTCCCCCCCACATGGTCCCACTGCTCACTCCAACTCAGATATGCTTGTCCTTACATCCTGTCCCAGGTCCCAGAAGGCAGTGCCAGGACAGCCAAGCCCTGGTGTCTTGCTGTCGAGAGGTTCCCCTGGAGACCCCAAGCTCCTTACCTGCAGCTGAAGTTCCCTGCTCGGCAGAGGACAAACTTGTTGGGGGACAATCTTGTTTCTGGGCAAAGGCCAGAAGTATTCCCTGGAGAGGACTAAGTACTTGAAGTAACCGGGAGGCGCTGTGGGCTCTGCAAACCAGGCAGCTGCCACCTGCTTCCAGCTCCTAGGAGATGGGGACAGGTGCTGTTCCCTGCCTTGACCAGCAACCCAGAGAGCAAGGGGCTTCTCCAGAGCAGGTCACTGAGATTAAGTTCACTGCTCCTCTGGGAGTTCCCAGCAATCCAGGAAGATGGATGGGATGGAGCAGGACCACAGCATCCTCTGTCACAGGGAAAGACCCACCACTGTAGGCCAGAAAGATGGGGTGTGGTAGAGGTGCCTAGAAGGTCCAGCAGTTTCCATACTGGGAGTGTTGGTTCAGATGTCTCACTTCAGGCCTGTTTGGCAGGGTGGGTCTCCAGCTGCACTGGCACTGGCCCTCTGCTCCCCTAGGTTCCTCAGCAGCTCTCCACTCTCCAGCCCTGAGCAGCATCGGGCTCCACTGGAGCATGACAGCCCCTGCCCAAGCAACTATGCTAAAGCCAACCTCTCCAAGCAGTGTGCCCTCTAACATTACATCACCCTCTGCCAGTCCCAGCAGCAACATCATCTTCACTTGCTGGATGATCTCTCCCACAGAGCTGTCACACAGGGGTCTGGGGTCTGCTCTGCCCTGCATCTCTGGTGTCACACAGCCCCTCAGGGAGCAGGCACCAGCACACTCAAGGTTCTGCATCACTTTCAGCTCTGTCGTCATGTGGGAGCAGGCACTGGCACATATCCAGCTCCTGGCCTTCAGGCAGCACAGCTGGCAGCAGCTCATCTGCCCTTGGGTTATGGGGTGGGGACCCCCACTGCCAACCTTCAGCTGTTGAAGGTACATCAGGTTTGTTCCCCAGCCCTTCTGCCAGCAGCAGCACTGGGCAGGGCAATGGATACTGGTGCGTGGCTGGCAGCATGGATGGTGGTTTCCCACATGGAACACCCAGAAGCAGAAGCATGCTGAGCCGTGTGGATAAAGTAGTCTTGGGTGCAGAGCTCTCAGGCATATGCAACGGCACTTACCCTGCCTCTGCTCCCACACGTCTACACCACTCCTGGTTGCATCCTCCCAGGGCAGTGACCCTGTCACATCCTCACTGACCCACTGCCACATCCTCAGGATCACCACCCACCACACAGAATATGCGGGGCTCCCCGGGGGTGAGGTGGGCATGCAGCCAGCCAAGCACAGACTCCAAGCAGACCTCCTTATTCCATGAAGTGGAGCAAGGAGAGATTTAAAAATCCCCCTGGAGAGCCCAAGGCTCCAGCTCCAGGCCTGGCTCTGGGGAGGGCTGCAGGTGGCTGCCCCATGCATTGGTGCAGGGCAGGTGAGCGAGTGATCTCACCGGTTTGCAGCAATCACTGCGCGCTGTTATGTGTTCTGTGCTGACAAAGGCGGGCATATCGCCCAGTAGATCAGATGAACCTGCACCAGGGGGCAGAGGCCTGGGCGGGTGCACAGGTCCTGGGGGCTCCTCCAGCCAGGGAACAAGTGCAGCAAAGGGAGGAGGGGCAAGAATCCTTTGGGTTCCCTTTGGGGATGCTAAACATAATGTTAAATACCAGTGATGGAATTTTATTGTGCAAGTACATGTCTGGAACTGGCCTGGACACCTGCCTGACTCAGGGATGGGACAATGCAGACAAGGGTAGGGACGTGACTGTAGTGCTGGGCAGGGAGAATTCAATCTCCTTTGAGGCATGGCCCTTCCTCTGGGCACAGAAGCACAGTATGGGGCCAGCATTACCCTGCTGTTCTGGCAGCACAGGCCCACTGGCAGTGCAGGGCCACACAGGCTGCAGTGGGCAGAGGAGGGTTGTGGGACCCCTCTCTTCTTCCTCTGGAAGCTTTCCTGGTTTCATGCCTCTTCTCCTGGGAACTTCTGACACCCACAGACCTATGTCCATCCCACTGTCCACACACCCAACACTTTGTGACTGCTCCCAAAATCACAAATTGGCTTGACCTGGTTGGCCTCACTCCCAGAGGAAGCCAGGGAGGGGGGGACCTGTCACCCCAGGTGGATGTTTGGGCCAGGCACCCACACCTGGCCAACCAAAGCAGAAGGATGAGCTCAGGGAGGAGGAGAAGAAGGAGGAATAAAAAGGGGAGGAGAAGAAGGATAGTTCTTGGCTTCACTGCACTGTGCTGTTCACCCATGGCACACAGATGTGAAGCCTGATGCTGCCACTCCTCTGTATGCTGACAACAGGGCAGCTCCCACAGAGCACCATGCTATTATCAACAGTGACATCATGGTGGTTTGGAGCTCTCAGACCCACTTCCCAGGGCCACCCATGGCAGAGTACCCACACGGTGCCCAGCTCCTCTAGGCAGGAGAGAAGCTCCTGGGGCTCTGGGGCTCCAGGGGCTGCAAGAGAAGTTGGGCTCTCCTTGCCTTCTCCTCCTCCTCCTCTCACTCCTGAGGATTGCAGCCTTGGGTGTGATGATGTGCCAAAATCCTCCTGGGCAGTAGGTCCCTGGGCACTATGCAGCTTGTTTAGTTCAGAGGCTGGCATGAAGAGAGGCCAGACCTGGGGTGGATGTAGTGCTGTGCTCTCTGAGAGATGGCAGAACCTGGGCATGGGTGCACCCCAAAGATGGGGCAGGACAAGGGATGGGTTAAGTGCTGCCCTTGTGTGTGGATGGAAGCTGGGCAGCACAGAGTGGCCAGGGTGATGCACAGGAAGGTATCCTGGGACACGCAGCACAGCTGGAGGGCACCAGTATGGCAGCTCTGCTGCAGCCAGACCAGCCACAGGGACCACCTGCCTGCACAGAACCGGTGCCACTTGCTTAGGACAGGGCACTCATGCCCAAACCCATCCCCATTTCTCAGGCATGATTCACATCCTGCTGGGAGCCAGGGCAGGATCAGATGTGATGGATCCCTTACATCCTGCTGCCGGCAGGGGCACTGGGCAGCCTCCTACCTGCCCAGGGGTGCTGCTTCATCTGGGATAGGAAGGAGGCATGTGACAAGGAAGGTCCCACTTTTCGGGTGCTACATGGCCCAAGGAGGATCAGTGCTGCCATGTACACTGAGGGCTCCAGTTTTCCCACTTGACTGGCCTGTATGGGGACCAGTGTGCAGAAAGGACACACCGCTTCCCTATGAGCTAGAATCAGTCTGCCCCAGGTGCGGATCTCAAGGGCTGGATCTCTGTTGTGCCTCTTTACCTGTATAGAGGAAGAGAACAGGTAGGTCTGTCCATCTGTCTGCAGTGTTATAAATGACTGTGGGAGGTTGACTTTTGTAGTCCCCCATGACAAGAGTCTCTTATTGTTAATGATTCGTTAAGACAGTTAATGGCTATGTGGTTCCAAGTTATTAAGTCTGGTAAATGGTTAAGGGGCATTTTGTCATTTGGGAATACTGTTAAATTCGTTTGTGTGTGAGGCAGAATAGCTTTAGGTTTGTTTCTTGTATTAGTACTAGGCCTGGAGTTGATTGACAGGAGGGGAAGGGAGAACTTTTTAGAAGGGGGTCAACTATGATTAGCATAAGGGGATAACCCGAGGAGCCGGACTGGACCAGGACTTCACCAGTCGCTCCCGCCCCCACCTTGGCCATCGGAAGGAACCGATCACCTGCACAAGGAGCCGACCAACACCAATCAAGTTGTGTCCAAGACCCCTGGGGGGGAGGTGCTCCTGGGAGGGCTATAAAAGGTGACTCCCCTGTCGGGCTGGGTCTCTGGCCAGTCGGTCCTGGTCAGGCAGCCAGCGTGGGCTGGGCTCTCCTCCCCGGGAATAAGCTAGCCCGCCATCAGGAACCTGAATCGCTGCGTCGGGAGTTTTTGTTAATAAACCTGCTCAGCAGGAACTCGGCTGCCATCGTTCCTTTCACAGCAGCTCCCAGAAAAATCTCGTCCAGGATTTTACGGGCAGCGAAGTGAGACTGAAAGGCCTGCACTGGTCCCATGCTGCTCCTGTACTGGTCGGTACTGGTCCCATACTGGCCTGTACTGGTCTTTAACGTTCCCATACTGGTCCCAGTGTGTTACGTACTGGTGTGTACTTGCCCCTACTTGCCCATACTGGTTCCATATGGGTCCGCACTGGTCTCATACTGATTCCATACTGGTCCTGTAATGGCCCATACTGGTCCCATACTGCTACTGTACTCACCCATACTGGTCTCATGCCGGCCCAGCACTTGCCTGTACCGGCCTATACAGGTCCTTACTGGTCCCATACTGGTCCAATACTTGTCCAGCACTGGCTTGTGTAGGCTTCTGCTGGCCCCATAGTAGGGCAATACTGGTCCACAGTGGCTGTATAGTGGTTCCATACTAGCCCTCACACTGGTCTGTACTGGTCCCATACTGGTTTGTACTGGCCTGTACTTGTCTGCACCGGCCCACAATGTTCCTGTATTTGCTTGTTTTGGTCTCCACTGGTCCCATACTGGCCCCTGCTGCCCTGTACTGGTCCCATACTGGTGTCACACTGGTCCCATACTGGTCCTACTGGCTGCATACTGGTCCTGTATTGGTCTAGTACCGATCCCTTACTGGTTCCATACTGGTTCTTACTGGTCCCATACCAGTTTAATACTGGCCCTTTTAATAATTTTGGAAGCAACTGCTCTATTTTCAGTGGGATTTGAATAATTTTGGAACTGCTCCATCTTTAGGAGTTACAGAATAATTTTGAGTCATTGCTCAGAGCTTGGGGAGGTTTCCCTAAAGGGAAGGAGGAATTTGTGCTTTGGGACCTTTTCCCCTTTTTTCTGTTATATTTTTTCCCCCAGAGCTGATGGATGAACAGAAGGAATTTGAAGACAGCACCTGGAGATTCACTCTGGAGGAGATAATGCCCATGGCTGCGCAGTACAGCAAGACCAGAGAGGTGAATCCAATGTGATAAATGGATCTTTCCCTTCACCTGTGTGAAATCTGAGGTGGTATTTGGGATTTTCCCAGTTCCAGTATCTCATGCAGCTCATTCCACGGTCCTGGCAACTCAGGCTGATGAATTCTCACATCCTGGAGAGCTGCAGTGAGTAATGTTCCTGTTTAATCCTGAAAATCACCCAAAGGAAAGGTCCCAGAGGAGACTTAGGTGTAAAATTGTGGATTATTTGGGAAAACAGCAACTGCACCTGGAGCAATCCCAAAGGTATCTGAGGGCAGGTGGGCACACACAGGTGTGATGGGGCTGGGTGGGATCAGGCTAGGAATTAGATCCTGGGTTTGTGATTTACAGCTGGATTTTTCCTCTGATCCCAGTTCCCAGTGTTGTGGTGGTGCCAGGTGTGCTGCTGGTGGGTCTGGGACCCTCAAACTGGGATCTGGGACCCTTAAACTGGGGTTTGGGTCTCTCAAATTAGGGTTTCAGATCCTGGACCCCTAAATTGGGGTCAGGGATCCTCAAACTGTAATCTGGGTTCTATAAACTGGGATTCTCAAACTGAGATGTGGTACCCCCAAACTGGGGTCTGCAGCCCTCCAGCAGGGTCTGGGATCCTCACACTGTGGTCTCAGCTCTCCAAACTGGGACCCAGGCCTCTCAAACTGGGGTGTGGAATCATCAAACTGGGTCTGGACCCACCCCCACCTGGAGTTTGGCCCCCTCAAAGTGGGGTTTGGGATCCTCCAACTGGGTATAGGACCCTCGAACTGAGATCTGAGACCCCTAAACTAGGTCTGGGCCCTTTAAACTCTTGTCCCAACTATGGGGTCATTCCCCAGGTGCCAATTCCTTCCCTACACCAAGGGATTTCTGTTTTTCATTCCAGTTTCTCAGGGAGGAGCTGGGGGTGTCCACAAAAGGCCGATCCCAGTCCTGGCCAGCAGAACTGGCGCTGGTTTAGAGTAGGGGGTCACTTGGTCCGTGATCATGCCCCCCTGTTTTGTTGGTTATAAAGCGGCTGGTTTCGCACTCGATGGTGGATGTTGGGGGTGACACCCCGATAAAACTGAGGGGACATGTGGGAGAGGTGGGGTAGGGGTTTATTTGAGGGTACAGAGAGAAAAGGGGAGTGGGGGGACCTCAGGATAGAGTTTTGGGGTCTGTGTTGGGGGAGGAGGTGAGTGGGAGGACCCCAGGATGGAGATTTGGGATCCTCAGGGTGGGATTTGTGGGGTCTCAGGGGGAATTTGGGGGTCCCAGGGTGGGTTTTTGGGACCCCAGGGTGGATTTATGGGTCCCAAGATAGTTTTTGGGGTCCAAGATAGATTTTGGGACCAAAGATGGATTTTGGGGGACCCAAGACACGGAGCTGTCTCGGATGTTGGCGCCCCCTGGTGGCTGGGAGGACTCAGTGCCGGAGTCACAGTGCCCCTCCCCCGGGGGAGCTTTGGGGAGTTCCAGGGTGGGGTCTGAGGAATCCCAGGGGGGATTTAGGGGTTTCACGCGAGTTTCGGTCTCCCCAGCATGGATTTGGGCATCTCAGGTTGGACTTTGGGGTTCTGGAGCAGGTTTTTGGAGTCCCAGGTTGGATTTTGGGGGTTCTAGGCTGGGTTTAGGGGGTCCTGGGATGGATTTTAGGGTTCC
>VZTI01002802.1:0-21492 GCA_013397865.1 Struthidea cinerea
TAAGGCACGGAATGTGTCAGGGATGAACCACGGTCCCTTTCCAGGTGGATAAAAATGACTGTTTCCCATGTTTATTCCTGAGGGTGAAATGTGGAAAACCGAAATTTAAGGAAGCGAAAAACATTTGCTATCCAAATGGCCCAGAGGCACCACCAGCTGCAAACTGGGACTCTGCCGCCCCTACTGAATGGATGTGAGTGGCTTTATGTATTCATACCTGCTTCATCTAGATGTATTGAAGAGCAACCAGTTAGTGCCCTTATCTGGAATGTTGTCTCCCTACTCTCTCTTCTCGTTCAGAAAAAAAAAAAATTATCTGTCTATCTATCTATCTATCTATCTATCTATCTATCTATCTATCTATCTATCTCTGTTAGAAAGCCCTATGAGCCATGTGCCACCAGTCGCTTGCCAAACACTTGCTATGTCAGTAGCTTTGAACAAAGACCAGAGATAGCAAAATAGTAAGTTATATAACAGCAATCCCCTCTAAGGAGTTCAGCTAGTCACTTAGTGTCAGAGTTTCTATATCTGTCCAGCAGCCAAATACATGAGGGGATGTCAGATCCTTGATCTTCCAGAAGACTTTAAAAATAGCAATTCAGATCAATGCTTTCATGTTAACTTGCACTTAAGAATAAGCAAAGTACATTACAAACCTGTCAGAATGAGACACTTGATATATTCATTCTTGGGGCTCATTGAAAGTTCTTTAAAGACCCAGTAAAAATCTGGGGTTTTTTTGTTAGGAAGTATTATTTTTCATTCAGATCCATCTCTTTTTATTTTTACTGCTCAGCTGCTTGGAAATAAATCATGTTATTGCTGAAAACTGAAAACAAGATTTATCTCATTAGGGTATAATAAATCTTGGTTAAAATACAGATTTATTTTTTTAATGTAATGATTTTATGTTTGAAAAATGTTAAGGTTGTGACAAAAATCAACAAAAGCCAGGAAATTCAAAGTTAATTTTGAACTGTGTCCATAAAGCACCTCATTAAGCCCACTCATTGTATCCTGTGTGGAATCATAGTTTCCAGAGACATCTGTAATTGTTCATAATAAAAGGGCATATTAAGGACAGAATTTGTGGATGTCCCTGATCCAGCAACAAAATAATCCTAGTGTTCATATGCTCTGTAATCCATGAAAGGTGGTTCTATCTGGATTTAAGAAACAAAACACTCTGCTTAGGGTAATCTGAAAAAAAAAAGCCGCAATGAAAGAGACAAGGCCTTGAGTTAGGTGTCAAGCAAGGCACATGGGAAATAGGGAGAGAGCTCCATAGCCTTCATCTAATCACAATTTTATAAAATCACTTGCTGATTTAGCATCAGAATTATTTGCATGCTTTTTGCTGAATGAGTTCCTTAATTAAAAACTACAGTTCATCAAAAATTATCTCTTGTAGCAAGATCTCGATCGTCAAGCATTTCACTGACGCATAAGCAAGTAAGGACTGAAGCCCTCCAAGTTTTCCTGCAGGATCACCATAGGGTTGACAAGAATCACAACGCTTCCAGAGCTTGTGGCTTTGAAGCAAACCCACTATATGCACTCCCAAACCATTTCACTGGGCTTTAAAGATCTCTTTGAAGAGAAAATTTCAAAAATCACCAGGACAAGTCTTATAGTTGTTTGGATTTTTCTGAAAAATCAGATCTTATTTTTTCGGGGCAAAGAAAATAGGAAGATTTGAAACATGAATGTTCTACAATTTTCTACCATACACCATGTGTCAAATACACATAATTTGGGGTTAAAATTTCTTTTTATTTTTGTCCTTGCAAGAGTTAAACTGGGGAAGAAAACCACCCAGGTTTTCTTTGTTTGTGAAACCCATGCAAATGCTGCATAGCTCTTCTGATGTCCCTGGGAGTGGAGTAACAGTGTGCCAGCTCAGCAGAGAGGTACATTTTTTTATTAAGCAAAAGGGCAGTATAAAATGGTTTTATTTTCCAAACCTCATTTACCTTGCCATGTGCAGTACGTGGGGAGCCTAAAGCCCAAAAAGTGTGCAGTGATCTCAGTAACAAACAGGTGGGTGATGCTCCTGAGTCCTGCTGATGGGCAGAGTGTTGAGTGTTGGCTGATGCTGGGCTGGGAGGAAGGAATGTGGGGTCATGGGGCAAAGCCACAGCCCCAACATGGAAGCCAAGAGGAGCTGTTCTTCCTTATGGAAATGCAGGGACTTGTTGGTCTGAGTCTGAGCCTGAGCCAGCAGGGTGGAAACAAGCCTCCATATGCTGAGCTGGAGCCAAAGCCCCTTCTGGCAGTCCATCCCTTGAGGGCAAGGCTGCTGGGTCATCGTCTCAGCTGCCAGGGAAGACAAATCACCAGAGGCATGCACTGGCCTGGCAGAAATCCCAGGAGAGAAGGCAGCACCAAGGGAAAGCAGGGTATGCTGTTAGCACAAAGGAACGAACTGAATGGCTTCAGGAGGTTACTGGCAGGACCTCTGTGGGAAAAGGAATCCTCTGTTCCAGCCCTACAGCATGTGATGGGACAAGAAAGGGGTAATTGGTATGTACATATCTGAACGCTTGAGAGTATACCTGTATAAAACAAAAAGCAGCCAGGCAGAAACAGCTCAGTGTTGTCACTGGAGGAGATAATGCTCATACCATGCTGGGAGAATGTAGGTAATCAAACCACACTGAATGCTCCTAGAGACCAAGGATCTTCAAGCATAGTGGATTAGAGAGCTTTGAACTTGTTGTCTGTTGAAAAAAAAAAAAGAAACATAAGGAACAAGATTTTTATTGCAAGGTCTCTGAAAACCTGAGCTCCTACCAATCTCTTTCTAAAATCTGGGAACATGCAATATTCCAACTTCTACCAAAATTGTCTCTGGTTAAGTCCTGCCTGCTTGAACATGGATTTAGAGATGTTTCTAAGACTCTCTGTGGGGATTCAAACAACATGCTGAACAACTGCACTCTGGTTATCAAGATCCTGTCTCAAATCAAGAGCCCCAAAATTTAAATATCAAAAATCATCAGTCATTTTGAAAATTTAGGTCATCTTTTTCCTGTCTTTTTCTCAGCTAGAGCTCTCTTTGATCTATGGTCCTTTTACATTTTTTTCCCCAGCTAAGTGAGATTAAGCTGCAAGAGAAACGTCAAAGCTGATTTACCTGTCACTCAGAATCAGCAGCTTCAGGGCTACAAAGTGTGCAAACCTCCTTTGAATTGACTGTCGCAAAGGCATTTTTAGGTGGATAGACCTATGTTTGTTACCTCAATGTTCTCAAAGAATGCCATCAAGGCACAAGCTTTATTTTGGATCTAGGGTATCCATAAATTAGCCTAACCAGCAGAGAAACACTTCAGGTATTTTAATCCTGTTATCTGCTTAATTTTCTTTTCAAGAAAGTAGTTTTACATTTTTTTGAATTTATTCCACTAAAAACAAGGTCAGAAACACAGTCTCTGGGCACCTGTAAATAGTATGCCTTGGCCAGAATTAAAATCATTCTGCTTACACTTGGAGCCTGTTGACACAACCTTATAAATTGATAATTATAAATTGACACAACCTTATAAATTTAGTAGTAGCAGGCAAATCAACATGTTTGGTGCTGAGATTCCGCTTCAATTCAAAGCTCATTTGCCACCACTCTTAACATTTATTTAGACATGCTATGACCCCATATTAAATCTCTTTTGACTTACAGGCATAAAGCAAGATTTAAGCTGAGTTTAGGCACCTAGTAAAGAAAATTTGTTCACCTATTAAGGCACTGCAGAGCTGTGAGAGTTACTAGGGCTTTCCTCCTTAGATTAAATATTTCCTCAAAACTGCCTTAGATGCAATTATTTGGTACTTTTGTCTTGCTAAGGCTTCACTGAGATCTGGAAGCTCAGCACACAAGATCCCCAGGGCGACATCCATAACATGGCTGTAGAGCATACTAGGACCAAACTCCAGTCTTTGGACAGGGTACATCCACAAACCCAAATTCTCCCCTTTCTTCCCCACAGCAGGATGTCAGTGTCTAAACTGCCTCTTGGGCACTGTTTCTGATGAATGCCATTCCTCTGGAAAAAGCAAAAAAGGTGCCAAGGAACATGTTAATAATTAAACAGCTCACTTGACTGCAAGCAAGTGCCTCTGTTTGTTATTAAGTGGTATAGACGCAGCCTTAGACACTACTGCAACAACAGGTAGGTCTTTAGGTGCTTAGTTTGTCAATGCACACTTTTTTATTCAAGGAAACCATTTAATACTGTTTCTGAAGAATAAAGGAAAGAATGTATTTTCAAATCTGGTGGACTATAGAAGTCACTTAAATTCACTTGTAACCATCCAGTGTCATCATTTTCTGCTGTGCTAACTCCACAGCTCTCTCTGAAGAATTTTTTCATATAGGCATACGTGTTCATTCCATTCTGTTATTGGATAGCTCAAGCTCCTTTACTCATTCCTATTATGGTCAGCATGTTTGGAAATAATCTAGTTTTTATTTCAGAGACTAAACAGTTGTCGTGGTTTAACCCCAGCCAGCAGCCAAGCTCCAGCCAGCCGCTCACTCAATCCCCCAGCAGCAGGATCGGGAAGAGAATCAGGAAGGCCAAAGGTAGAAAATTCATGGACTGAGTTGAAAACAGTTTAATAGGGAAAGCAAAAGCCATGCACACAAGTAAAGCAAACCAAGGAATTAATTCACTGTTTCCCATGGGCTGAGAGGTGTTCAGCCACCTCCAGCAGAGCAGGGCCCCATCACATATTACTTAGGAAGACAAACATCACTTTTGCAGTACTGACGCATGGGCAAGGACTTCGCTCATCAGATGGAGAATGCAAAGCTGTTTATTGTGAAGTTAGAATTCTTTAAATACCAGCACCCAACAGGATATAACATCATATTGACAGGAAAGATGTTCACCACAGTGTCTCCCAATCACCTGGGGTATTACACAGATTTTACCTATTACGGTAATAGGCAAACAACACCCTATAAGGCTACAAACTACAATTAACACTTCTCATAGGCCCAGTCTGTCCATAAACACACAATCCTCTCTCAGTCCGTCTCCGGTGACCTGGATGCACTCCCAGGGTCACCTCCAGGCCCAGGAAAGAGGCCCTCTCTCTGATCCTCAGGGCCTATCTCTCTACCACCACATAGTGCACTCCAACACATCACCACTCTAAACATCCCCCCTTGCTCCTTCTTCCCTCTCCTTTATGTACTGAGCATGATGTCATACGGAGTGGAATATCCCTTTGGCCAGGTGGGTGACCTGTCCCAGCTGTGTCCCGTCCCACCATGCACTCCAGCCTCCTCCTCACCAGCGTGGCAGTATGAAAAGCAGAAAAGGCCTTGGCTCCATGTAATTCCTGCTCAGTAACAACAAAATCTCTGTTATCATCACTGTGTTCATCACGAATCTGTAACATAGCCACAGACCAGCCACTGTGAAGAAAATTACCTCAGCCAAAACCATCGCACAGTGAAAAAACCTTTAACTTCAGCCACATGGATTTAAATATTTTGATCTGGATTTGAATATTTTGATCACTGCTGTCTGTCTTGACAAGTTCTTGATAATAACACCATTACTTCATCCTGCAGAAGTAGGAAAATGACAAATAAGCTGCTTTTTTCATGTCAGTGCCAAAATATTGATTCTTTAGTAGGAAGTTATGAGCTAATTATAGCTTTGTTTAATTTGTATTAGCTTAATCTGAGACTTAAATTTTATTGTACTTTAAAGAATGTTCCATTGTGCTTTAGCAACCTTAGATAACTAAGAGCATAATCTCATTGAACAGAAAGGTACTAGGAAAGGTTTTGCAAGCATGAATGATTTGGAGGATTTCAAAGTGTACAAAAATGTCTTTGTCCTTTTAATGTGATGTCAAATCTTGTCATTACTGTACTCTATGACTACAAAAGCATGTCTAGAGAAAGGAGTATGTTGCTCACTTAAAATACCAGCAAAGCCAAAATGTTCTAAATTTTGCAGGTATTATCATTGCTCCCTTACCTAAACTGTATAGAACTCTGCATCCTGAAGCTGTATTCCACCTCAAAAGCAGTTGCATTTTGATGATGGATGAAACAAGCCATTCGAGTTCAGTGTGTTAAAGTGCTACGACACCCTTTGGGAGAAGGTATTATATATTTGTTCCAGAGGTACTATTTCAAGGCAGAAACTCTGCCAAATGTTAAACTGAGACTGAAGCCTTACAGCTGAGTTGTTAACCTCTGGAAACAGGAGTTAAAAACTGCAAATGCTGAGCTAACTTTACCTCTGGGAGAGCAAATGATAATAATGAAAAATTACACAGCTTTCACCTTCTCTCTAAAGGCAAAACAAACATTTTAAGTTTTATTTTATACTTTTTTTCTGCAGTTAATTTAAACAAGCTTGTTGGCAAAATAATTCCTGTGTTTAGTAAGTAGCATTTCAACCTTCTGAATCCCATTCAGCAGGAAAATCACAAGGGCAGGTTTCTTTCATCCTTGGTTTGTAGGGAAAGTGAATTCTGCTCTCTGCCTTTTTGGTGCCTCCATCAGAAAATAAAACAAACATACAAGGTAAATGTGCCAGATACTCAGTGGGTCCCAATACATAAAATCACAAGAACAAGCAAGCTGAGGGGAAAATGGAGGTGAAAGATGACAGGAAAAGTATTATCACAGAGGTACCATCTTTGGTTATTATGTTCAAAAAACGAAAAAAGAGAGAAAATACTCTGCAGTTGTGCAGAAGGTGGTAATAGAAAGAAAAAACATGTTCTCCTTTGGGCAGGCAGGGAGTAAGGAACAGCCTCTTCTGCTCCACTCAGAACAAATCTTTGCAAACTCCTGGAGATAAATGCCACAAAGCAGCCTTAAGTGGCAGGATTGTATTTATTCATGGAAAGTGTTTTTCATTGCATGTGATAAATGCTTTATTTCTTCCCTAAGTATAGCTGCAGGCAGGGAAAGCTGGGGTAGGACTTCAACTTCTAGCTGTGGGGAGAGAGGAGATACAGCTCTTGGAGGAAAGGTCGCAAGGTGAGAAGAAAATCCCGAAACAGAAATCTAAAACACATGATCCCTAGCAGAATACTTGTTGATATAGTTTTATTTTTGGGATGCAGAGATTTGAACTTGCCCAGATACTCATTTACCAGTGTTTACTTATCACATATAATCATACAATTGTAGAACATTTGGGGTTAAAAGGGCCCTAAAAATCATCTAGTTCCAACCCCCCAACACCTTCCACTAGAACAGGTTGCTCAAAGACCCTTCCAGCTCGGCCTTAAACTCTTCCAGGGGTGGGGCATCCACA
The DNA here is from genome assembly GCA_013397865.1 of Struthidea cinerea. Lineage (NCBI taxonomy): Eukaryota > Metazoa > Chordata > Aves > Passeriformes > Corcoracidae > Struthidea > Struthidea cinerea. Next base: position 7,293 of record VZTI01002802.1, read on the forward strand.
ACTTCTCTGTGCAAAAAGTGCCTTACCATGCTCACAGTTAAGAATTTCTTCCTAATATTTAATCGAAGCCTACTATCTTTCGGTTTGAAGGCATTCCCCCTGGTCCTGTTACTACATGCCCTTGTAAAAAATCCCCCTGACTTTGTCATAGGCCCCTTTAGGTACTGGAAGGCTGCTACACAGTCTCCCTAGAGCCTTCTCCTCTCCAGGCTGACAAGGCAATTTCCCTGGCTAAGGAAAGCATGCCCTTTCTACCAGTGTGTGGCAACAAGTGGGCAAGAGAAGGCAAGGTCAGCCTCAGAGGCTGGCTGGCATTTTCCATCACCAGTCCTTGGGTATGGATGCCTTAGGATGCCCATACTGTGTATGGAAGTTGTGGAAGCGAATTGATGTCTGCAAACTTGTAGCGCCTTGAGAGGCTTGAGTAAATAAGTTCAAGCACAGCTGGTCCCTGGAACAATGGGACCTTGGAACAATGCATTGTATGCATTTTCTTATCTGCAGCCCTATTACTTACCTGCACTGGATTTTCTCCTGGTCTCCAAGACTCTGCAGATTGCAGGAATACAGGTTATACTGTGATCCCAGAAAACAAATGTGGCACCAATCTACCAAGCACCAGTCCTTTGAAATGTCAGTTATAGCTTTGTATCATTATAGTTCACACAGCTTTTCCCACTTTTGTGTTTCCATTACTGGGGGTACACTCAACACCAAATACTAAACTAAGGTTATCTTTCCACTGATTAGGAGATGTATTGTACCCCATTGCTGTTATTAAACTGTTTCATAAACCAGTTTGATCTAAAGGATGAATGGACATTCTTATCCTTCTAGGACAAGGAGACAAAAGGACAAAAATTCTAATGACCTTTCAAAATCTCAGATACAAAGTTTTAATAAAGTTTAGATTTTTGCAAATATTGTATTCTTGTACCATATTGCATCAATAAAAACTGTTTTTTTCAAATTGTCCATAATTATATTTAAATGAAGGCATTAGTATAACAGTATGTTGTCTTAAAAAAATTGTTCATTTATAACTCCTAACCGCAGGCACAGGCTGCCATGGCAAAATTGCATTGCTATGTGACCAGTCTTCATGACACTGATAATCTCAGATAAATGCTCTCGATTTTGATGTAATGATTTAATTAATTCTTGTCCTTCTGGAATAAAATACTTCTGGGTCATTTCCAGATTACACAAACAGTTGATTTACTCTAACACTTGATTGCTTCAAGTAACCAGCAAACAATCTCTATTCTCTTTTCTGTTCTTTCCATCTTTTCCCCTGCCAAGTAAATACCATTTTTAAAAGGACATAGTGTTATTCTTTTTTGTTTTGTTGGTTTTGAGCAGATCAAAACTGCAAAGATTCATGAGCAATGTGAATTCTGAATATCTACTTTTTGGGGTTTTGGGGTTTTTTTAGTAAAGAATTGTGTACAGCAGAACAATTCATAATGTGCACTCTGCTCATTACCTTGCCATTCACTGGCCTGCCTTTTCCCAGTAATTCTATTTCTACCCACATGACATAGGTAGGCACAAAAGGGACTGCTTCAGCACCCAGAGCTCCCAGCCTCTGTGGAGCCTCCTCTCCGCACAAAATGCTAATGCTTATCATATACAAGATACATATGCAGGAAACAGAGAGCATGCTAACGTACTATTAAATATTTTACACTCCTGATTCTGGTATTTAATCACACCTACAAGTGAGGATTGTACAAGTTTTAGGTGATGTTACAGGACTTTCACTAAATGCTGTATATTCCACTATGTTTATTATTAAAAAAAAAAAAATAGAGAAAAAAAACCAAAAAACTGACCCATTTTCAGTGGCCAAGCTGAAAAAACAGAAAAGAAAACATAGAAAAAAGTAGACAAGATATAAAACTATCGACAAAATATAAAATAGTTTAAAGGAAAATAATAGGAAAAACTTTTAAACTAATTTAATTTTTATACTTTTTTCAGTTTTACTGATCTAGGTTACTGTCGTCTGGAAACATAACTTAAGTAATGGTAAAAAAAAGACCATTATCTAAGGTGATACATTTTCATATAAGCTTATCTAGTCATTGCCCTGAACATCATGGAAAATCATCAATCCTGACAATATGTCTATATCAACATCTCTGCTAAGGCAGGAGACCAGAAACAGATTTTCTTTACATACCACAGTTATGAACCTGCTTTACTGGAATAAGGTACTTTAAAACCCAGTTGTTAGCGAGATGTAGAACCTTAAAATATTCGCTCTTCCAAGACAGATTATTACCTGTGCTGATCTTCAGGTCAGTAAGATTGTAATTAAAAAATCTGTACTCAAGGAAAGCAAGAAAAACATCTTGTGAAATCAGAGATGTTCTATGCTTGAAGAATATTTTTTATTTTGGTTGCTATTATTATGTGGTTTTAATTGGTGCTGAAGGAAAACATTGAGTTGATTTTATTATAACAGCTCATTGCAGCTGCTCACAAGTTGGATCATCAGGGGCATACATGGCAGTAAAACCGTAGAGATTATTAAGCAGATCTAATTTGGAGAAAATCAATACATATTTCCCATTTTTTAAGGAGGAAAACACCATCACTCTAGGAAAACAAACTTATCAGATCCACAGTATTTAAAATGTGCCAGAAAGATTAAGTCCTTTTTAGGAGTCATTCCTTGCTAAGGATCTGTGATCAGGAAGATTTCTTCCCTTCTCTTTGCTACACAATTCTTTTAACTGTTTCCCATGGTAGAATTCATTAAGTAAATTCAGAAATGCCAGGAACTATATTTTAAAAAGGTAGTAACATCTTTATTAACTTTGTTCCCATCACAAAACTTTGCTTTGCTTTGAAAGGTGACTGTGCACCTGTTGGCTTCATGCAGAGAAAAGAAAGGGAAAAAAATCTGCATCCTCAGGAAAGACATACATTGTACAGATCCCAGGAAAAAAATTCCAATTATACAAGATTTAATCAAGCATTGCCTGCTATGGGCATATGTGTCTGGGGGATCTCTAGAAACTTTACTTGAACCCTTGGTAGCTGCTAAATTCAAGAGCTCAGTAAGATGCTCAAAACAGAAAGTGTTTCAAGTGCTATAAAGAAGTTGAACAGAATGAAAATAAATTGCTTTTTCTCTCCCACTTCGTATGAACTAATGTTTTGATACTGATGTGTTCTGCAATCACCCAGTTAGATCTGTTTGACTCTTCAGGCAGTCCAGTCCTACTGCTGGAGACCTATAGTATGGAATCAAAGTGATCACTGGTAAAATGGGCAGTAAATTGTAAATATCAACCTTTCATGCAGGTTTTACACTTTGGTAAGAGCTGAGATAGTGCACAGAAATAAAATGTCTCCTTCTACACTACAGCATTTTCAGTTTGGAAAACACTATTACATTTCAGGTCATATAGCTTGCTCCCTAAAGTGAGATATTTACTAATTTAGAAGGTGCTATCAAAAATAGCAAGAAATAGGAAATGAAAGAGAGCAAAATAGTGATAACTTTCCTGGCACAATAATCTCTGGGGCTTTGACCCAGCAAAAAATCCTCTTTGCTTAATCTGGAATGTGCTGGCAAAACTTCCAAATAAGATATCAGGAAAGACAAATAGATTTCTGTGGTGGAGGGGATTGTATTAACCTATCACCTTTACTGAAATGATTACTTTATTGGGAATGATTCTTCCTTAAAAGCCATAGTGGTTTTGTGTACTAACTACAGAGGGAGACAGAATATCAAACATTAATATCTTGGCAAACATTTTCATCTGACAGATATGACATGGTTCAGGATTCTACTTTCATTTTCCTTTGGTGTAAGATTCCCCTATTAATCATCTTGGATGTAAATAAATGTATTTAATAATATTTAGAAAAAAAAGAATGTTGTACTATGTAAGCACTCCGCTGTGAAAGCTAGTTTATGTATTTTGAGATCCCCAGAAGAAAACCCAAACAGTATCACAAACAACAACAACCACCACCATATATTTCAAAAAAATATTAATAATCTCTTGTAGGGAAGACATTTCTTCACAGAAATGCTAAGTCCTTTGTGCTCCCATACATAGTATTCAAATCAAATACACAGATTTTTACAACAAAATTTTGCAATTTTTAAACAGTCTTCTTGATTTTAAACATTTTGCTGGTTACAATAGATATGAGCTTTCTTTCTCTGATTTTTCTGCTTAGTTGTTAACAGATGTTAGAGTGCTGTAATTAAAAAAAAATAAATAAAAGGTTTCTGTATGGCAAAGTATCATGTTAAATATGGGTGTATTTCTTATTTGTGGGAAGTTATCTTGAACTGAATGTACTAACCCAGAAGGCAAACTTCATGCAGATTCTGAATGAGGACAAGAATAGATAACTGTCAGTGTTAAAAGAAGTACTGCTGGTAAGAAGTTTTGCATGATGCATCACTTTTGGTTGTAGTAGTCTTGAATGCAAATATCTCTTGGCCATTTAAAAGCAGCATCCCAGGTACACAAACCAGCGGCATCTGAACAAGACTAAGAATATTAAATCCAAACCACTTGTTTTTCCTAAAGAAATTTTCTTTTATCAGATGTGTGTTAATAGACATTCTAACTTACTATTTTAGCTAATAGAAAATAAAGTCCTCAGAGCTATATTGAGCTTGCCGTGGAAGTACTGAGGTACCTTTTCCTTTAAAAATATCATTAACAAGAATTCTACATAATTAGAAAGCTTGTCTAAGTTCACGTCATTTCACTCTCCACACTAAAGTCTGTTTTCTACCTTAGCTTTTTTTTTCTCAAATAGTTAAAATATGCCGAAATTGTCGAAGCTGAAACAATTGCTTTTTTTCTTAATTTAGAAACTGTAGGATCAGCTGCCTGAACACAAACCCATTAAGTGGTAATGTCTTTATTTCAAGCACTTAAGGTCCCATGTGCATATAGGTTCATCAGAGATTCTACAAAATGAAGGAAATCCTGGAACAGCTACTGGTCCATCGTGACAATATCCACTTTCTAAAACAAGAATGGAGATCTTTGGGGACTCTTATGTGAATTTAAAAGCATTGTTAACCTTTGTTAGTAACATTTGATATGCATATATACACTTATACCTTGACAAAACTTTAGCTCTCCTGTCTCGAAGATGGTTGATTGGTGCTCTTTCTGCTCACCATTCTCCGAATCTTGGGTCCACCTTTCATCTTGATGTGGTCCACAGATCCCTGAAGGACTTAGCTACACTGACTGCTAGGGGACAGCTGGTCTCTGCAGCTGTCTGACTTATCATTCATTATCTCCATTCCCAACACTTTAGGCTTGTGATAGAGAATCAAAGAGCTCTTGCTACATATATGGTCTTTCCTTTAACATTGCTCTCTATTAAAAAGGAAAGAATTCTAATCTGACTATGGAAAACATCCCTTCCTAGGAGTAAGACACTACACCAGAAACAAAGAAAATCTCAAGGAACCAGTGAAGCTCAGGGCCCCACCTTGGGTCATTTGGCCATTGTCAACTTACAGGAGCCAAGTGTTTGAGCTCCTCTAGCTTAGAGGTATTTCTAGCCTTCAGCTCTGGCCCTGTAGATTTGGGACCAAACATCCTCTGCCAGTTCTACTTGCCATTTTCTTAAAAATATCAGCAATGTTTGGGTAATGCATCTCTATTTTATGTAAGGTGTACCTAGAGAGAGAATATATAATAAACTATTGTGCTGAGGCATTTATCTTTGCAGCACTGAGAGGGGTAACTTGGGAGCAATGTATAGTAGACATGGAGAAAAATAACGCTGCAGGGCATAATATCATTTATAAAATATTCCCGGCACTCTAGGTTCCATTTCATTATTAGATTTTTAAAAAGAACCATTTTCTTGGTTAGTTTCCAGAGCAGCCACAGTGGCTAATTTCAAATTGCTTGAGGCCTTGGAAACAAAGATGTATTTGTGCAAACACTGCCTTAAATGCCAATAAAAAAAGTGAGCAGGACCCACTCAGCCTTGTAAGTGAATTATACACAAGACAGTTTTTCTCATCACAAAACCCCATCTCCCCCAGATTTTTCTGTCATGCACTAGCATTTACAGGACAGATTTCGAAGTGACAAAACTGTTGGACAGGGAAAAGGATAGCTTACTTGGATGGCTAACTTATATAGCTATTCAACACAGAAATAGCTTCCTGTGGTGAACACTTTATTTTGGTCAGTGTGTGAAGTCCTTCCTCTTTACCTATCTCCACTGAGATCTCTCCTGGACTATATTCAAGAAGGATGTGGGACAAAAGCAGGAAGTCCGAGGCAGATCGGCAGGAATGGTTAAGTGTCTAGGTGTCAAGGCTTGAAAGAATTTGGGTCGTTCAGCCTAAAGAAAAGGAATCTGGAGGGAGAGCATGGCAGTTACTGGTATACAAATCACTAAAAAAATTTGCAGCAAGAGACAGAATTAAATATTCTTCATGTCTGCAGTAAATAGAAGAATCTTAAAAGACAGTGGGGGAAGTTGAGTTTAGATACCAGGAAAACCTTTGCAAGGTAAAAGTAGAAAAGCAACAGGATAGGATAGTGGAAATGCTGTGAAATTTTCACCACTGGAAGTCTGATGTGAGTGTTTAAACAGAGATAAAACAAGTGCAATTAACACTGCTTTGGATCTGGGAGATAGACTGTGTAACCTTCTAAAATCCTTTCAGACCAAAGATTCTGTGATGTGTTAAAAAATGCTACATAATAAATATATGCCTAAATGCTAGGGATAAAGCAGTACAAATATAAAATTAATCATAATCATTCAGCAGTGCATCTTATCCCAGAACTGTTAGCTTTTCTTTTTAGGTAATGGCACCATTTAGCAAGAGCATGATAAATTATTTATCCTAACAAATGAGCTTAGTTAGCTTAGACAAATGAGTTATTTTATGGTTAATTCAGTATGTAAACTTTAGACCTGGTGGAGTAGAGTTTAAGCCCATTTTGAAACAGATTCTACTACTTGAGGTGATCACTTGCTTTCCCTGCACCTCAGTTTTCACCTGTAAAAGGAGGATAACATCTTTTCCAGACTTTAATTAGTTACCCTAGGAACATGTAGAACAAAAATGGAAACCAACTGTTCCCAGGGGCGGCCATACACTTTCTTTAGAGTAACAAATTCCCTAGAAAAAGCAGAAAAAACCCAATTAATGTTTTAAGACTAAAGTCCTCATTGCCTACCAAATTATGCCTTTTTTTTGGGGGGGGGGGCGGAATTGGTGGCACTGGCTGCTCCTTTCAAGTGTATCTTTTCTATTTCTAACATCATGTAATTATGGGATTGCAGCAGTGAAACCAGGGCTTATTCCAGATAATAAAATTTAAATATCTTCCAACAGGTGAAATAAATGATGTCCGTTAGTGTAGTACTAGAACACTTCTTTTAATCAAGCAGCATAAGATGAAGCTGAAATGATCTGTACACAGCATCATGCATCAGGAATAAAAGGCCAGCATTAGCATAGGTATCATTTTATCACTGTTTCATAATTGCCCTAAACAACCCAAAAGTTAAATTTTCATTTTATGGCTAGCATTTTAATGAAAATTAGTTCTTTCATGTTTCAGGAGAGTTAGCGTGGCAGATATAAAGTTATTGAACCTTAAAAGTGTTTTTTGGACCAAATTACTCTAATGGCCATCAATTTGTTGTGAATAATTGTTTTCAGTCAGATATGCAACATATGTAAACAAAGTTTGTATGCACTTTTTCCAGAGAGATGGATGGGAATTTAAGACCAGCATGGAATAAAAATAAAGCTTTTATGCCTCTAAGGAAAACTCCTCCTGAAAAGGTCAGAACCACATCCTATAAGTTGCAAACTGGCTCTGCACTCATGATCACTCAGCACACAAGCTTGAGAAACCAAGTACAAGCCTTCCACCAGCGCTAGACTCCCCCTACCTAAAGACTGTAACAACCTATTGGTTCTTCAAGTTCGTTCACCTGAAAGTGCTGGATCTCTCTCCCTGGGGGGGGGAGGCTGTACCAGGGACTCAGCTCAGACTGTATTTGATCTTACCTGCAAGGTGATTGAAGTGCAGCACTCTGCACAGGTGAGCGTTGTCTCTGTACCTCCTCCTTTGGCTCTCCTGTGCACAGCAGACTGACAGAATTTCTCTATTAGGTTGGTGGTCCTTTGAGCTGAAATTGGTCCTCCTTTTCCTTTTGGTAGTGTTAAATGTCAGTTATTTGAGGATTTGTAGTCATAATGCATTTTGTAGACTGTTGCTTTTTCTCACTTATGTTAGAGGGAGTAGCATATGTATTTTTAACTAGGAGCTATAAAACATAAAAAGACACAAATCTTAATGTTTTAGCTGAAATGCAGTGAAAAAAATAATATCTTAAGACCCTTATTAAGAGCTCTATTTTTCTAATATAAGATTCCTAATGAAGTATGTGTGTTTGTGAAGTGTGATTCAAAAGAAAAGCATACTATTTTTAATGACTACATTTGTCTCATTGAATCCCTCCCTCAAACTAGCAGACTTCTTTCCCAGACTTTGCAAGAAATAAAAAAAGAAACTCTTCTATTTGACTGAAAGATTTATAACTCATTTTGGTTTTGATGGACTTGCCATTTATGGCTTTCACATTAAGTTTAACACATTTCAGCATGTCACTATGAGCCTGACATACAGAACAGATATAATAACATTTCTTCCCTGATGTTCAGTCTTGGAGCATATTCAGTGACTGCTGTCATAGCTGGACCCATGGTGTGAGGTAGATCATTTTGCATGTGTCACAAACGCACACTCATGCCTACATATGTGCAGAATCCAAGATTGTAGAGAAGGCTGGATGACTCACCTCCAGTGCTTCGCATTTTTTTTGTCAGCTAGGTTGGATACGGGGCCCTCTTTTTGTGTAAAGACTTCCAGGATCATCCTCCACATTCTCTCTTTCTCACAATCTCTTTACTTTTTTTTCCTATATATAAATCATTTTATGTAGTTCATAAGTCCTGGTTTTGTTTCAGTCATGTAGTTTTTCACCCTCAAGGTATATGAAAACAATGTTCATACATAAATTGATTAAAATATCTTTTGGTAAAGTGAGACAAAGAAGTTTGGTTCACTGATGCTCTGCATGTGACAATACCAGAAGATCCAAATATTCTTCAGAGACAAGATAATCTGTCAAGGGAATAGCAAAAACAATCAACAAACAAACAAAAAAATAATATCCCAAACTGCACTTAAAAGTCAGATATGAAAATTTACATAACTGTCTTGGGGTGACTTTATGATATGTGTCCCCTATCATTACTCTATGCCCACCAATCATTTCTGTGCCTTTAAACTGAGCCTGAGAGGGAAGAGAGAAAAAAAAATTAATGAACTTTTCAAAGCAGTTGTTTCAAGGACACCGACACACACTCCTCTGCTTTCAGTCGGCAGCGAGAGCAAGGCGGGGGGGAAACACCATTGGTGCTTTTCAGCCAGTTTTTTCAGCTCTTCTATTTTTCCCAGCAGGAGATGAAGAGTTGAACTTTGTTTTTCCTGGGACTTTGGTTTTTATTCTTCTCTTCTGGACAGTTTCAATGACATCTTGAATGTCGTGGAACACATCAGGAGAATTTTTTCCCGGAGGCCCAGGGGTGGGCCCTCACCGACCCAGCTCCGAGGAGGAGAGAGACCGCACCTACAGAAGGACTCTGAAATCTTCCCAGGTTTTCTCTCCACAACGAGAGATCTCATTATTTAGCATTATTTTTCATTTCCTGTGTGTTTGTTAAATAAATAGTTTTTATCTCTTTCACTTTCCTTCGAGGAAAGGTTTTTTTCCCAAACCTGGTGGGGGAGGGGTGGTTGTAACCTGCCTTCTATCAGAGGATATTTTCCTCCAAATTTGTCCAAACTGGGACAATAATGTAGTCTATTCCAAATATATCTGCAAGAATTTATCACTAGAAAAAATTGTACTCTGTCTTGACAAAAATAAGGAAGAGAGTTGTTCCTATTTTACAGGTTGAGGCTAAGACCCAAAATCTGATTTGATGGATACTCTTTTTTTCTGTAAGTCATTGCACTGAAACCCATTCAATCAGAAAACAAATGGTAGGAAACATGTGTGCATATTCCAGAACCAGGAACACAACATATGCACATAATCTTCACTTTCAAGCCATGATTTTGTTCAGACAGACCACAGGAATCCATATAGCTTTTGTGTTTCTCAAAAATAATTTCATATTCTTATGAGAAATATAATAATAAAATATGTTTTCACAGTTGAACATCCAGAAGACCTAATTTTATAACCTTTTGAATGAGCATGTAAGTTTAATTGCCTTTCTTTTTGCTTTGTTATTGTCAAGAAATCTTTTGGTAGGTGTCCCATGACATATTTCAAATACTTTGCCACAACATTAAATATCTTTTGTGTCACCTGAATATTAGTGGTGAAATACTACTTTTTTTGTGTGTATACTCTTCTATTTCCCACAGTGCTTCAATACAGCTTAATTGGCTTAGCTTTTTCTGCAGAATGTCACCAACATGTGCATTTAAGAAATCTTTTCAAAGGTAAGATTAAAAGGGTATTGTTTTTTGTGTTTTCCTTTGCACTGTGGACATTAATACCACCAAAGAAAATCATGAAACAAATAAAAATGGTCATCTGATGGCCTAGAGGAGAATCAACTGAAAGGTGTATGAAGACGAGGTAAATTGTGCATCGCAATTTAGAGAGTGCCACAAGTTTCACCAAGTCACCGGCGGTAGAACTACGATCTTTTCCAGGGCTTGATGTGTGGACACATCAAAAAGTTCAGGGAAGTCAAGGATACAAAGAATATTTAGAATTCAGCAGAGCTGCTAGTGGAAAGTCAGAAAAAAGGAGATTGTGTCTGTATAGAAAATACTCTTTGGAAAAGACTTAATCAACCTAGGGAAAAATGCACTTACTGACTTAAAGAATGAAAATGTTTCTGCCTGAAATACATCTTGTTGAATATGGCTTTCAGACCTTAAACTGCCAAATAGAATCAGCTCATGACATTACTGATGACACCATGAACTCTATCATGTTACTATGAAATCAGTTTAACAAAGGACTTACTTTTTAGGGACAAGTTGTCAATCACACCTTAGGCAAGATGAGCTGCTTGTGGGCAAACTTCAGAGTCTCTAAGACAGAATTCTGTAGATTAAATATCTGCTGGATTACAATGAGCAGTCAGCTCTGTGACCTGATGCTGCTTCAGGAACAGGAGAGCCTCTTGCAGTCCTCTACAGTCTTTGATGTTGTGGCTTATGTGAGGCTGTGGATACCACTTTTTAGAAAACTTTCCTGATAAACAAGTCTCCCTCTGTCTTCAAATGAGTATCTATTTCCTCATTCACTCGTCTTGACTTCTGGTATTACAGCTTCAAAAACTGTGAGATTCCTGAAATGAGGAATTTTGAAAAGCAACGTTAGTGAAGGGCTGCCCTACAATACTGGGTTGCAACTGATAACAAAAAGCAAAGATGTGGTCCAAGACTTCCTTTAACTGGGCTTGGAAATGGAAAATTCTTTACAGAAACATCTGGAGCTGTACATCTCAGTGGTGGATCATCCAGCCTGCCTCACCACAGTCTTCAGGGCAATGTCTGCTCCAGTGCCTGGAGCACCTCCTTCCCCTCCTTCTTCATTGGTCTTGGGGTCTGCAGAGACATTGCTTTCACATATTCTCACTGTTTTCTTTTGGCTGCAATTGTGTAGGTTATTTTCTCCTTCTTACATTCGTTATCCCAGGGGCGCTACCATCATCACTGATGGGCTCAGCCTTGGCCAGCAGCAGGTCCATCGTGGAGCTGTCTGACACTGACTCTGTTGAACATAGGGGAAGCTTCTAGTTACCCCTGAAGGCCTCCACTTCCAAAACGGACATGAAAACCCAACTCAGGACTCCTAAACACAAGTTCAATAAGTTCTTCTTTGAAGGCTATGGAGCCAAAGTTAAAATCCAAGCATTTGAATTCAAATTTCTAGCAGAGAGCCTTGCCAAAGATGAAGTTTTGATGTTTCTCCAGCATTTTTCTTCTACTAAGCTTGATGTCTCAGGTGAAAAACTACATTAAGCCAGATGGCATAGCTGTAAAAATATGTGAGTAAAAAGAGTCCTAGAAAAAAAGTAAATTTAAATGCTAAAGAATAAAAATAGGAAAAAAAAAATCCCCTAAACTACACTATAGAAGGGTTTGAGTAGTGCCCTAAGTAACAAGTAAAAGTCAAGCTAGTGGTGGAGAGGAACTAAGACTAAGCAGGAATGTGCAGGGGTTGACAGAAGTGGGTAAGGGATGCCACCATACTGTGGTTGGGGTAGAACGTAGAACACTGAACACCCACCACTGAATAGATTCCCACACTCTGGGAATCTACCTCCAGACAATAACTTAGGGGAAAAATTTTAACTATAACAGGGTATATCTGGCAGGTGTATCACTTGATTGAAGCACTGCCTGTCTCTACAGCCACAGCAAATCATGAAAGCAAGTATGTGAGTTAGTTGTACTTTAGAAAGGTACTTCTAATTCCTCTCCTTGAAACATAGCTATAGGTGTTTGATTTTTTAACACAAAAGGCAATCACAACCCAAGACGAAGATGAATGTGTCTCCATATTTCTCACATGCAGGTGCTGAAATATTTCTTTCTCAGTGTAAACACATATAGTGCCTAAAGTACAGCTAGTTGCAGAAAGTTGATGGGCATCAAGCAACACAAAGGAGCAATTCGTCAGCATTGCAGAGCTGCAGACTCGAGGCAGAGCAGCAGCTGCTAACAGGTGCCTTATTTTATACACCATTATTTGTGTTCAACCCCTTCCCATTCATGGCTGAGGAATGGAAAATTTGACGTTACCACTCCCTAAAAACTTTTCACACTTTAAATTTCTATAACAGTTCCATTACACTCAGTGTATGTTGGACTAGAAAATACAACACAGAAGCACAGGTGTGGTATTTGCTGAAGTAAGGCTAAAAAGAGACAGAAAGTTATACAAGCTATGAGGTAGGTGTGGTTCATCTGTCACAATGTGGACAGGTCAATGTTTAACAGAAAAAGAAACTTGTGGTTTCACATGGCCAGGGGTGACTCACTGTCTGAAAACACAGACTCTAATGGGGTTTTCTGTGAAAAGGAGCAGACACGAACCTGCCTTTGCCACTGGCTCTGCACTAAAAGCCCAAGATTAAATGTAGACATTACCATACACTGCTGCAGGTTTCAGCAGGCCCATTCCTCTAGAAATGAAATAGCAGCAACACTTTTTAATCAACCCAACCTTATTTTTGACTTACAAATATCTGCCTCTGCAATGGTCTTAACTGTAAAATAAAAACAATACAAGAGAGTAAACTTATTAAAGAACCAAGGAGGACTATAACAAGGAGAATGTTTTATTGTGGGTTTGTTTGTAGTTTGGTTTAGGGTTTTCTTTTTGTGGTTTCAGATATGTTATTAAGCCTTCATTTTTTTCAAAGTAAAATACAATTTGTGAAAGCAAAAAAAGCAGTCACTAAGAAGCACTAGACTCCAATGTACTAGCAAGCAAATCCCATGGCAAGCATAAAACCTTGTCAATTCATAGTTAAACAGCAATATCAGCTATAAATCTGATCTAGCTTATTCCAACCAAATCTCTTGTTATCTCAAAATCTTTAAGCTTGTAGCAGGTTTAGTTCGTAAACCGGGTGGAAACACTAATTAAGTGCAGTGGTTTTGGTTCAAATATCTATTACTTACTCATTTTTTTTCTGTGAGATAAGAATTAGGAGAAAGCAAAGCAGGCATAAAACTTAAACAGCTGCGGTACAAAGAAAGAGTTTTATTACTACTAGAAATAAAGGTAAAAAGAAATAACAGGAAATTAAAGCAAACTTCCCCCCTCCTCCAGCACTTGCCTCCTTTTACCCAACTCACACAAAGGATAACAGAACATGGGATTTTAGTCAGTGCTGCAGTTCTTGAAAAGTCTCTTTCTTATGCTTAAGGAAAAAAGGGTTTTCTTCTGCTTCACATGGTTCCCAAACTGCCACCAACAGCAGACCCGCCCAGAAAGAAACAATCTGCTGTGGTGTAAAACATCTCTTCCATGAAAAATCTCACAGTTCCTTCACACTGCAAAACATGGGCCATCACATGGGGTTATTAATCTTTTTAAGGATGAGTTATTT
>VZTI01002802.1:21644-47688 GCA_013397865.1 Struthidea cinerea
CTTCAAATGGATTAAAGAGACAAACAGTTTGTGATATTACAGTTTCTTACCATGGCATGCAAGAAGTTTTTTTAGGCTACGTGCGAGAAACACGGCACCGCCCTCTTTTCTCCCGTCGCCATTTCCAGCTCCGTCTCACGTGACTCACTTTCTCTCAGACTCTGAAGCTGCCGTGTTGAAGAGTGTTCTTGTTCAGGCTTTACGGCGGAGAAAGCCGTGCTCTCTTTGTGCTGCTGGCTGCATGGTGTCTTCTTTAGTTCAGCACGAAGTGTACTGGCTGCAGACAGGAGGCTCTGCCGGCTCCCATTGGCTCCGCCGGCTCCGTGTAGAGAGGAGAGGAACCCGCCGGTCCCAAGAAGCTCTGCTGAATGGGTTTAGCTGTGTGGCAGTCCATGGCTGCCTTTAGCTGCCTGTGGCTCTGGGACAGTTACCCCCCCAGCGACCCAGGGTCTGTGCTGTGGCGTTAGGAATGGGGGAGGGGGGCAGGGGCCCCGGCCCGGCCCAGCGGATCCCAGAGGCTCCGAGGCCCCCTCACCTTCCGGCAGGTGAGATGGAACGAAAGGAAATTCCCTCCTTTCCGCACGGTTTAAATATGTAAATTGCGAGAAACGTCATTAGTCTAAAAGACTGTCCATCAACTCAGGTTCAACCCACTACAAGCCCCATGTTGGGCACCAAGAGGATTGTCATGGTTTAACCTCAGCCAGTAACTAGGCACCATACAGCTCACTCCCGCTGCAGTGGCATGGGGGAGTGATTTGGAAGAGCAAAAGTGAGAAAGTTAGTGGATTGTGATAAAGACAGTTTAATAGGTAAAGCAAAGCAAAACAAGGAATTGATTTGCCAGTTCCCATTGGCAGGCAGGCATGCAGCCATCTCTAGGAAAGCAGGGTTCCATCCTGCCTAAAGGTTACTTGGGAAGACAAAAGTAATCTTTTCAAATGTTCCCCCCTTTCCTCTTCCTCAGCTTTATAGACTGAGCATGACACCGTATGGCCCCTTTGGTCAGCTGGAGTCTGTCGCTGTTGTACTGCCGCCAGAGAGAAATCACGACACAGAAGTTCAAGTCCAGAAAGCAAACGGAATGGCATGGGCCTTTATTATTATACAGACCCGTTTATATACCCTAGTTGCATAAATGACAAAAGGTCATTGGTCCTTTAACAATCCACCTGCCAGGCTGATTGGCTGAACCCTACAACACCTGACACATTCTGTGCCTTAATTAATGTCTCCCTTGATGCGGGAGAGTTTTAGCGTCTTTGCCAGGAATCCAGGAGGCGAACGGAAACCTCTTCAGTCTCTGCTTTTAGATATTTGTTTATTAAGTCTTATCAGAGAAAGGGAGTCACTTGCGTGGCTCAGACAGCACACGGCAGAGAATGCAGGAAGAGTCCGCACTATCAAGGTTAGACAGTCTTTTTAAAGGCAAATTATCCAATTAAAACGTAAAATGAAAGATATTTTCACATTTCCACCAATGTTCAATAAATCACTTTGTCACACAGACAGGAACTGTGGAATTCTTTATCCAATCACCTTAAACTACTTCTACTGCAAAATATGGAGAAATAGAAGAAGAAGAAGAAGGTCTGGAGAACAACAACAATCCTCCATTTTGAAGTTTCTTACTTTTATCTATTTACTATATCAACAAGCCCAAAGACCCTAAATTTTCACCTTGTGATAATCTTACATAACATTCTATCATCTAGTTCACACCACTGTAGATTCCAACTCTTCCCAAAGGGTAGGTAATTTTCTCCATGGGCGAAGGTCAAAGACAGTGTTGTCTAGGGGGGTAGAATCCTTCAAAACAGGCAGAGAGATATTCTCTGCATTCTGGATTCCAACAACACCCATTTCAAAATATTTTTCCAGTCAATATCATAACAAAGCTACATAACAGCTTGCAGGTGCAGATAGAGAGAATTCATTTACAAAACCGTAGCACTGTTTTTCATAGCTTGCGTGAGAAAAGCAGGATTCTCACAGAATGCTGCAGAAAGCTGGAATATTTCTATGCTGAAAGCTTTTCAGCATCCACAGGGGTCAGCTGTGTCCCCACCCAAATCCATGTGCACCCCCAGCCTCATGACTGGTGGGGTGGTGTGAAAAGCAGAAAAGGCCTTGGTGCTGTGTAAGCCCTGAACACCTTGCAAAAGTCAGGCGTGAAAAAAAGAAAGAGGTCATTAAGGTAAGTAGGAACAAGCTGCATGAAGAAGCAGTATAAAGTGACCCTCATAAATACAAAAAAGATTAAGTGTAAGGTTTCTAAAATGATTTGGTTCTAGAAAAAAACTATCAATTAATTTGTATACCATTGGAAGAAAATTTATCTTTGAAAGCACAGACATAAGGCTAATCAAATAAATGTATTAAATCAACAAATTTTTCATTCAATTTAACAATAGCTATTTTTCCAAACAAAACTATTCATAGCTATAAGCAATATTAGAACACAGGACAAAAAACCTACACCAAGATGGCCATCAACGAACAATCATAATTTTACCAAAGCTTTTGATTTTGTCTTTATTGTCAAAACTTTGAAGATTCACAGTACAAAGTGTCTGACCACAAAACAAAGTACCTTAAATAAATTCACAATAACATGAACAGCCTTATGTCCCCCAAAAGGACATATTTGGAATGAACCTGCTTTCTATGCTTTCTTGCTATTCTATTTAGGACATCATTATCTCTTAGGACTCAACATTTTATGTATAATGCAATTAAGATTCAAAATCTTCATAGGTAATTTAATTAATTAGTTAATGTTAGCTGTGTAAGCTTTACTGTGAACACCTAGCTAGACATCTTATCACGTAAGTCCTTTCCTATCCAAGACTAGAATTTTCCACTCCTGGAAAGAAAGAGATATTTCCTGTGGACAAAATTTTTTATTTAAGTCTTTGAATATCAGAGTTCAGTTCTCAGATTCTCAGGTGCATAGAACTTTACTGGAGATTCATCAGTTATTCAGTTTACCGCTTTCAGTATAGACTTCCTCAAATGACAGCTACCTTTGCACAATAGTAAGCTGAAGTATTCTAGGAGTTGTTTTCCAAAAGATTACTAGTCTTTCTTTGTGCTTCCTATAATCCCCTGTTGGAACTATTGGATTCTTATGGAAGCCTACAGGCATTAAAGTGGCATTTCAGTGCTTGTGTTAGTGCTTCATTTGTGATTAGCCTATACTACTAAAGAGTCAACTATTTTGAATTAAAAACACCACGTTACTTGAGTGAATAGATCTGCTTATGGGCATAGGATCCTGGACTGGTTATGAACTCTTCTCAATGAAACAAACTTAACAGTGTAGCCTCAGGTAATTACCTAACCTATTAAACTTCACTAACTCCATCTGAGGACTGGAAATTGTTATTTCTCTCCCCCACACTTTATATGCCTGAGCTGTTCCAAATTCTTGTAAGACCAAAAAATCAGCTGGTGTAAATGCAAGAAATTTTCCAATTCACTTCAGCATTTTTTAGATCAGGTTTTGAGACACAGACTCTTGTGTGTGAGACATTCAGACCTGGATATTGATTTGATGTGTAGGAGCTTATGCATTGAGGACAGTAAATCATCTTCAAGGAGAGATACAAAGAAACCTTTTCTAAGTATTCTCTATCTTTCTTTCCCTATACAAATATGGCTGTTTCCCTTTGTCCAGGTAACAGGAACCACCATGTCAGTTTTATCAATGCTCTGTTCAAACTATGAAAATGAAAGGGTCTTGATTTAGCATGGTAATCTGCTGCTATACAAGGTGTGCTACAAGAAGGCAAACTTGGTATTGTCAGTTCAGTATTTATGCAATTGAAAAACTGCAGGTGGGAATTAGCAAGCACTGCCTAAGTGAAACAGATATAAATACTTTAGTCCTACTTGACTCTGGATGTTGGAAAAGTCAATGCTCTCACACTCTAAAAATTTTGCAAACTCAGTAAATAAGAACGCTTTTTCTGGCCTTGCATCTCTATCTTCCATGCAACAAAAACATTGTCAGATAAGGGCAATCAGAGGTGAAAAGAGAGATCCAAATTCAGATTGTACATATGGACATTGTTAGGGCTTATTTATTCATTTATTGCTAAAATATCTGTAGTTTGCATGATGTTGCCAAAGCTACAGTACACACGTAGTCAATACCCCTCAGTCCTACTGTTTCTCTTCTTTTCACACAATTGCATTTGAGCTATTTATATGTAGAGCTGATCATGGTTTTCATGTTGATATTACTCAGCTCTTCACCTGTGTTGATAACATACGCTGATAATGAGAGTTACTAATGATAGATAAACATCTCATTGGTGTCCATGCAAGATTTGGTGTTGACAAAAACATCAGATTTTTTATTCTTCCACCAAAGACAGATAATGAACACCAGCCTACAGAAGAAATTGCCCTTATTAGACTGCAAGGGCTTTGTGTTCATTTACTTTTGAGAACATATTAAGATTATCTTTAATCTCTGTTCTTTCGTTATTGTGTAGTGGACTCACGCCTTCCTGTGTTCTTTATATTTATACAGCTGAATAACCTTTTGCTATTTGTTTAATTTCCTTCACAAAGTCTGGCCCAAACAGGCTTTTGGCATGTCTCACATTATCCCCATACTACTTGATTTTGACTTAGGTCATGTCAGTGAAAGAGGTCATATTAACCACTCTTGGATACCCATAGTACTATGACTACTTTGCATGCACACCCTGCCATGCATCAGAGTTATGATGGGGGTGACTGGTTCCTTTTCAGCCAACAGCTGCTTCCTGACCTCTCTAACACAAATCTTAAGTGTAGTAAGTGCTGCTCCCTTTTGATGATGCCATTTTTCCTGAGCAGTCTAACCTGTTCTTGGTTTGAAGGTCTCCTTCACCTATTCACACTCCCTTTTCAGGCTTGCACATGCAGAAGTCTTTATTTTTTTAATGTGGAGGGTCCAGCACTTGCCAGCTGCCCCCTGGCTCATTTCCATACTCCCTGCCACCTCTTTAACATCAGTTAACATTCTTTTGGCAGCTCCCACTGACATGCATATTGGTGAATCCCTCTCACTCCCAGGAAACAGTCAGGACAGAAATTATCTCAGCCACAGCCAAAACGACATGCAGAGCAGCCAGGAGTGAATTGACCCTTGATTGTTTTAGACCCCACGCAATGTGCATGAGTTGATGGTTAGAAAATGGATTGCACATTGGGCAATATGGTGAGGGGCACGGGAATTACAGGAGCTGCTCATTTAGGAGGGATAAGTACCAGAGGCTTCACAGTATGAGGGGCCACAGTGAAGGTAGGTGTTCAGATGGACTGAGGGAGCTCACATGCTCTATAATTGATGTGGAGGGATATAACTACTATGATGAAGAATTAGGCTGGTATGAGGAGTAGCAGTGGTCAGGCATGCAAACCTCATTTCTACAACCATTCTATACCTGCAGGGATGTCTATTTGATTTCTCCAAATAAATGAGACAAGTCTGCAAACAGATAGCAAGGCTTCACTCTGCAAGAGAATGGTAGAAAGAACAGCTGGAGAGATGTCCATGGCACCAAAAGAAAAATTTTGCAAAGTATTTTTAAGAACTTTTCTAGCAATGTATGCTGCTGCTTGGCAAAAGTACTGAACAAATCTTACAGCCAAATTTTGTTAAAATGTCATCATCTTTAATGCAAATAGGTTTGCTTTGTACACAACCTCACAAGAAGAGCAAAGGTGAATTATTGGCTCAGAAAATAAAACCATTAAGCTTTGAAATGCAGAAAGAACATTAAAAAGAAAAAAAACCTCTGTGAAAATTTCACTAGGAGAAATGCCTTCTCAAAATGTAAATATTTTTGGACAGTAAGTACTGCAAAGCTTTCATTATCAATGCCATTCTTATCGTTTGTGCTGTAAAAAGACATCTGAGATTAGAAAGTACATGAAAACTACTCAGTGAACCCATTAAAACAGCAACATTATCTGAAAAGCAAATTCTAATAACACATAAATTTAAATCTCATAATAATCCCATAATAGGAGAAGAAGAACTATTATTTCAGCATAGACAGTGCTGGCATGGGGTATAATTTAACTTTAATCTCACAGCTCTGTCAGACTAACCAACGTCCTGGGTGCCTTGATAAACTACAAGGAGCAGATGCATAATAAGATAACTCAGACAGCTTGCTAAAGTTTCATCTGCCTGTGGGACCCACTTGGTACAGCCAGAGCCCTTTGCCAAGTCTACTTTCTCACTCTGTGTAGATGGCACTGCTCCAGTAGCAGCTCTGATCTTCTATCCGGCTGCTACACACAACCTCAGAGAGCTTTTATTATGCATCAGCTACAAAGGCCTACAAAGAACAATGAGACCTACCCACTACTCCTTAGCAGGTGGTCCAGAGTTTTTAAAACCCCATTTTTAAAAGCCCTAGAGGTGACAAAACTCAGCTTCCAGAAATGGTTCAGTGTAAAGTGGACCTTGAGCCCAAAAGAATGTGAGAGCTCAACATCAGAAACCAGGCTTGGGATTTATTAAATTCTAAATTTTTAACAGAAAACTCTGACACTGCAGAAGTACTGAATTTCTTATGTGTAGCTCCTGAAACCATTGGGGTCCCCAGCTATGATATTGCAGTTCCCTTTAGAAGGTTTCTTTCTACATGTACATTTCCACTGCAGAGGTTTAACTTCTCGCTTGAATTGCTCCACTAAAGCTTGCCTAACCTTGAGGGATCCATGCTCTGAGGGGTCATATGAGCTTCAAGTGAGTCAGAACTGCTGTTCTTGGTCATGTATAACTGTGCAATTCCTAGAAAGTTCACTCCACGGTTCTGTGCACTGCAGCAAGCCATGTCATTCTATCATGTCTTTGCTGAAAATAGTAGCAGAACTTTTTTTGACATTTCTAGAGGGTATTCTAGCTTCCAGGTTTAGCCTGGAGAAAAGAAGTCTCTGGGGAGACCTTAATGCAGCCTTTTGATATTTAAAGGAGGCTTGTAAAAAAGATGGAGGAAGACTTTTTATCCTGTCCTGAAGTGACAGTGTAAGAGGCCACAATTTAAAACTGAAAGAGGGTATATAAAAGGATATAAGGAATAAATTCTTTACAATGAGTGTGGTGACACACTGGAACAAGTTTCTCAGATAAGCTATGAAGGTCCAGTGCCTGGAAGTGTTCAAGGTCAGGCTGGATGAGGCTTTGAGCAACCTGATCTAGTGGAAGGTGTTCCTGCCTGTGTCAGGTCCCTTCCAACCCAACCCATTCTATGATTCTGTGATTCTATGAGTCTGTTTCTTTGTGAAGAGGCACAAAGAACTAGCAACACAAAAATACCAGCTTCACTGAAAGAACTGAATAACTATGCTAGAAGTATTTACGTTAAGATTTTAAATCCTCTTTTTCTTCATGTCAGCTGTTGCACAAACACTCAGTGTTGCTTAGAAAACAAATTTGTAGGGTCTTCATATAGGGTAGCACTCGCATGGGGAATAAAACCTTTCAAAAAAGGACAGTCAGTCACTTAAATGGTGCCACAAATCTTTCTTGCAAGGGTCCTTGCAATGGCCCATTCACCAAACTATTGTGTTGATGAATTCTTATGATCCAGTGTTTTTTTCTGTGTGGTGCAGTAAACAGCCTCTTGGAGTTTGTGCTGTGATGACCTCATTCTGCACATTTCTTACCAGATCCCATACCTATCTATTATGATTCCTCCAATTTGATATATCCCAAAATTGTCCTTCACACTTGACAGCCCCACGTTCCAAAAATTTGCAGATTCTTTTGGTATATTTTACATAAAGGTTGCATAACTTGCATGTTTTAATATTTCCTTATTAATCCTCAGATTATTTATGGAGAAAACATTCATCATTCCATTAGTTTGGAGGTTCCTTTTTATTGGAAACAAAACAAATAACTTCTTTTTATTGAAAATAAAAGAAATAATGGTGTAAACATTTATAGATCCTGATTATTCAGAGACATTGTTAATTTCTAAGAAGTAACAGAAATTCTTTTGATATTTTATATTAGTTAACAATCCTCTCTCTCTTTGGCTACCAACCACTTGTAAGTAGTATAATTGTGAAATAGACTCTTTAGATGCAAAACATTAACCTCCAATAAGAGACTTTTATTTAAGTAATGAAAATGTACCCAAATGCCCTACGTTTCTTAATGCAGCAAATCAGCACTGTCTACACACTCAAACTGAAGATTATATATGCACATGTGCTTCTGGTTAGGCAACCAAAAAAAAACCAACTTGAATTTCAGTTTAGAGGTACTCTACTGCCTTAGCAGGCTGCTCCCATACTTTGGGGGTTCGGTTTTGTGAAGCTGAAATGTGATAAACTGAATATAAACTGGCTCCCTCTTATAGATCACTAATAGGGCAGGGATTTTTTTTTTTAATTTTTTTTTTTTTTTTTTTTTTTTTTTTTTTGTCACGTGATTTCTATCCTAAGATGAAAGACAATGCTCTGATGAATTTAGTGCAAATTTTGGTTCTGTAGTGACATGGAGTCAAGATTTCTGGATTATGGTCTTGGACACTACTAAGTTATCATAATTTTTTATGGTTTCTTTTCCCCATTACTAGACTAGATCATCATAAAAATTAATGATTTTCCTACCAGATCCTTCAAATCAGATACTGTTCAACAAGTCAAAACTGAGATAAGTTTCAAACTATATAGCCTCTTTAAACATCTATCAACAGACTCCAGAATAACAAGTTCTAGAACTTGAATATCCATGAAGAAAAAGTTCAGAAACAGATTGGGAAAAATGTTTTAGCATAGGATTTTTTCAGCACAAAACCAGACATGTCAATGACATTTTTATGTCCTTTTCATAGTAAGTTGCAGAATGAAGCCAACCAATCTGCAAAAATTGTACATGTACCGTAAGTCAGCAAATATTCCTCCTGTTGCCTGGGCTGTTTGATCTCACAGTCTAGAGGAGAAGCAGAACTATATTTAATGGCTCTCACAGCCAGAATTTCAATTTAGAAAACCATCCCTGAGCTCTATAGTCCTTTGAAATACAAAACCCTCCTCTAGTTTTCCTGTTCAGAGAACTTGAAACAGATGACCGCAGGATCCTTCCAGTAAATTGCTGACAGGTAGCTGTCTGCCAGGATTCCAGCCGGAAGCCAAATTCGCAGGGGTCAAGGGTTGAGGTGAACGTTATGCATCCACAGACAAGTCTTATAACAGCCAAGTACAGAAGAGAAGGCTTTTGAGAACCTCCACAAGGATATCAGAAGCAGTGTTTGGGAAATAGGGAAGATATGCTTCAGTCCCTTGCACTTGCATGGTAGGTGATGAAGTCTATAACTGAATGAGGTCTGAGGACACTATTAAGTGACAGAAATGCTGGAGATATTTTTTCAATATCTGGATTACCAGGTCCACAAATATATATTATTCGTGGGTTGCTCAGGTGCTACGTCACCACCCCAAAACAATTTGTTAGTACTGGCTTTGCTATTTCATTTCTTGGGCTGAATAGCAGATTCTTCTCTGCCACAGAAATATTCACACTTTCTGTTTAAAAGAGAAGCTGGGGTTCATCACTGTAATGCAAGCAGCATAAATATTAATTCTTCTGGAGTTTTGTCCTTACCTTTGAAGAGAAAAATAGGAGCCTTCATGTAATTCCTATATTACGTTAGTGAGGGGTAAGATAACACAGAAGCCAAAACCCCTTCAGGTGCTTTTACCAAAGGAAAGTTTTACACAGGTTAATGTGGGACAGATGGTAATGACAGACTCTGCAGAGCTGGTCAAGAAAATAAGAGAACTGAGGCTAGAGCAAGAGTATTGCCAACAAAGAAAATGTAAAAATTAATAGAGTTTGTAAGCACTAAATGGAGCATTAGGAATGTGGATATTTATCAGAACAAAGCAGAGAAAGTAAAAACTTCCACCAATATTCTCTGCACAACAGTGATATTCATGTTGGGGTGGAGCACAGAAACACTGATAATAAGGAATTTGCCTATATTTCCTATTTAGCATTCCTCCCTATTTTCCTCTGCTTCATGTTTGGGTGCATAGAAAGATAGGTGACACCAATTCATACTAGCTTGAACTTATTCCTGCTTTATACACTCTGCGAGTAGCTTATTTAACTTGAAATGCAAAACCATTTTACATTCCAGGACCTAAATGCAGACAGTGTAAGGAGCAAGCCCTTTGTAGTTTGGATGATGGGCTGTGATTCTATAAGCATTTAGTGACAGGAAAGAGTTTGTATATATTCCTCTCCTAGTCAGGCATCTTAACTAAACTCAAAATTTCAGTAATAATATCCTTTAAGTGTGGCCATCTCTGTTTTATAAACTTTATTTCCTGACAGTCCGAGGTGAAGCATTGTGTTCTTGTGAGTGAGGTAGGTATCTTGATTATATTTTGCAAACTGGTATTTCTGTCTCTGTCACGTTGTAACATAAATCACATACCATGTATGAATGCATCCTTTAAAGTGACATAGGTTTACGGCATACTGTGACAGCTCTTTCTCTCAAGAGTCTGCTGGTGGTTTGATAATGGTCTCAGACCTTGACATCAATGCCTTTTGGCAATTGACCTACATGAGATGTACCAGCAAATTTTGCTGACTGTAGATAAGGGATAAAAAAAACATGATGAAGATAAATCTTCCTTCCTTACTAACAGGAAAAAAAAGTGCTAAAAGAGTGTCCTTGATTACTGATATACAGAGAACCTGAAGAACCAAAGGCTGTTTACAGTGAAATGGCAAAGTGCTGATGGAAAATCTATTTGGCAGCATGTGAGGAAATGGGGGAGTGAACAAAAGACAAAAGAAACAGTCCATGTAAAACTTCCTGCCTGCATAAAAAATTCCTGTATCAACCTTCCTAGCTCTACAGAAATTGCAAGTTAAGTGTTTTATTCCTCAGATTTATTACTTTTAAGCGCCCAAAATTTATCAAATGTTTCCAGAATTGAGTGGTCATTTATACTGAAAGGCTCACAGCATGATGCTAATATGACATAGGGAATTGTAGAAGTGCCATTGCAACAAGTCACTGCTAGAGGTGTCGTTTGGAATATTGTGTGCTGGGCTGGTCATCTACGTTCAAAAAAGAAAAAATTTACCTGGAAAAGAAGCAGAAACAATCTGTAGAAATTATTAAGTAAAAAGAAAGACTTACAGTGAGACCTTGCAGAGGTTGTTTAGCCAAGCAAAAAAAGAAATGGAAGAGGATAAATGAGGACTCTAGAAATATGTATTTGGAGGAATAGAATGGCTTAGGCTAAATACATGCACTAACATAAAATCAAATTACTGTAAATTGATCATCAATAAATCTATTCTGGAAATTCCTAGAATATGAGGAGCAAAATTTTAAGAGCGTTCACATAGGCTCTGGGAGAAAGTGAAGCTAAATTTGTTTTAAGATGAACTTCAGCTGATGTATAAATGAAGCTAAATTTGTTTTAAGATGAACTTCAGCTGATGTATAGGGAAAGCTATATAACAGAGTAAGAATATATCTGGGACTAGGACATTGACGGCTCACTTCAGTCCCCTACACACCAGCAACTAGTGCCATGTCCTCAAGCACTGCTCCTGGCCTCCAGCTGCCGGTCCAGAGAAGTTCTTCTACAAGATCTGAGTAGTATTTTCCAGACTTATGTAGATTTTTCAGCTAAGTTATAGTGTCTCAAATGGCATGGGGTGACATCTTCAACCTTCTGAGTCAGGCTGTGGGCATGGGCAATCAGACTTCAGATATGTCATAGGCAGCGACATACCCTAAGTACCTGGAACTTTATGAGCTTGTATTGAATTTATAACGTGTTCTCAAGACATTCTACTTGTCACATATGGAGGCTAGGGAGGATTTCCCCAGGTGGATGCTCTAGTTTCTGGGGGAGGCAGATTTTGCTTTCGGTTTTGAAACTGAAAAGTATTCACCATAACTGCAGGGAGGAAGTTTACAAGATACATTTGAGGGTCACAGTGCAAGATATAGCTTCAGGATGATGCTAAGGGTTAAAGGAGTTATTGATCAAGAGAGGGGGTTTCTCCCAAGTTTTACTTTAAAGGACTTTTTTCTCTTGCCTTTCTATATAGAGAAGAAAGTAGTCAGTCCTTGAGTGAGTTTTGTTTAACATATACTATGCTAGTAGAGAAACGTTCTCAGTTTCTCAGTCATGATTCCCATGGCACAGCTGTGACACTTAGCCCATGTAAAACTATAAATTCACCACAGGGTGATGGAGAGGCTTTGCAGTTTTGGGTATTAGTTACTTGTGGAGCCTCTACAGCCTTTGGAACTAGAGAGTTTTCCTCTGTGGCCCACAGCTCTGCGTATTCTAACCTACATGAACCGGACTGTCTGCAAGATCATGACCTAGACTGTCTCTGCCAACCACATGCTCCTATTTTTATGGCCATATTAGCATCATAATCAATGTTGAATTCTAGGACAACTTGCATTATGCTGCCCTGAATTTTCTGTGAAGTCTAGCAGTATGCATTTTTACACTGATTTGCTAGCTCCTGGACATGTTTTTCCATATGTCAGAATAAATAGATGCTATATTATTTTAGATGTTCAGTGTCTTTGCTGTAGTCTGTCTCTTTTCTGGAATCATCTCAATAGATTTTTAGAGGGTTGGTTTTTTTTTTGGTTTTGTGGCGGTTTTGGGGGGGTGGTTTGGTGGTGCTGGTGTTGTTGGTGTTGGTTTGGCTTTTTAATAAAGTTCTCATACATATTGGATTTACTTGAAAAATTCACAGGAAGGTGTGTAGCTACAGTTATATATTTAGAAGTATCCACACAACTTTAAGTATAAAATAGCATTATGCACAGAGAACGTAACCTGTACTATATTAAGCTGTGAGCATTGTATGTGCCATCTCAGTTTTCAGTTGTTTTACCTGAGGATGCTATGTGGTTATGAGGGGGTGGGTATAACTGGCCAGGTAGAAATTAAAAGCAAGAAATAAAACATTTAGCGACACAATGTGGCTGTAAAAAAACCCTACAACATAATAGATGGGAGATTAATGGGAAAATGTTTAACTAACTCATTTCTCCCAAGAAAATAAAAACTGGTGTCTCAAGATCTCAGTCCTTATATTCAAAATCCCTCTTGGGAGAGGTTTTGGGAGAAAAATAACAAAACCAGCTCCTGAGACAGCAGTTGCTTTAGGAGGCTGCTGGGTGAGAATCTGAGTTGTCACAAGAATGCAATGCTGAGTCAGAGTATTCTTGTGGGAAATGCCCCAGTTTAGGATGCATGTGAGTTTACCAGGGAAAGTGAGCCAGCATGTAAGCTGTGACACTGATCTACCACCCTCCTGGCCTGGGCATGAGGAAGCAAATCAGGATCCTGGTGCAGAGAGCTGTAGTTACTTTTTCCAGTATCTCAGTCGTTAGTCACAGCTGTCACCTGAGACCTGGTAGCTGACTCCAGGCCAAAATCAACAGGCTGGCTACAATCACTGGATGTAAGAATATATTAAAGCAAGCAGGAATTGCACTGGGCATCATGTCTCATATTTTAGTTGCTTGCCCTGTCACTGGAAATAGAGGCTGCTGGAGCTGAAACCAGCATACACACAGTTACAAATCACAGAATCACTGAATCACAGAATAAATTAGGTTGAAAAACACCTCTGAGATCATTGAGATCCAACCTGTGACCAAACACCATCATGCCAAATAGACCCTGGCACTAAATACCATGTCCAGTCTTTCTTTAAATACCTCCATTCACAGTGATTACACCACTTCTCTGGGGAGTCCATTCCAATGTCTAATCAATCCTTCTGTGAAGAAATTCTTCCTAATGTCCAACCCCATCCTCCCCTGCTGCACATTAATACCATGTCCTCTTGTCCTGTCACTAGTTTGCTGGGAGAAGAGACTGACTCCCGTCTCACTACAGCCTCCTTTCAGGCACTTGTAGAGAACAATAAGGTCCCCCCTGAGCCTCCTCTTCTCCAGGCTAAACACCCCCAGCTTCCTCAGCTGCTCCTCATAGGACTTGTGCTCCAGACCCTTCAGCAGCTTCATTGCCCTCCTCTGGACACACTCCAGTACCTCAATGTCCTTCCTGAATTAAGAGGGAAGAATTTTCTTTCTGCTTATTTGTGTTTTAAGCAACTTTCAGGTGTAGTCAAAAGGTCTCTTGACCTGGATCTGAAATGAGCTAGAAGTGCGCATTAAGGTCCCGAAGACCTTGGGTTCTTGTTTTCTGGTGCTGAGTTGAGACGGAGATCCTGACTGAATCCATAAGTCTGAGCTTTGCAGTCACTGACATGCCAAACCCGGATGCAATTCTAGCATGTTAGCAGGTATGTTGATGACCAAACTCAGGGCTAAGGTTCAGTCATAAAACCATTGTAACTTCCTCTGATAAAGAGGCAGGGCAGAGGAAGTCTGAAGGAGACAACTGTGTTTGGCTAACAGCTGGACCGTGCTGAACTGTGTGTAGGAAGATGGCTGTGGATCATTTTATTGCTGTTTTCTTACGTAATGCAGTGTTACTGTGAACAGGATCTTGAAAAGGCTGTTCGTTCTCACAGCTCCCAAGAGCAGAACAGCAGGTAGAGAACATTTTTCAGGCTTGCTGAGCAATCCCAGCTTAGCACACTGGCATCTGATATCCAAAGTCTCTTTTAAATGTGTAAGACCCACTGGATTCAATTTCAGGCAAGTAACGTTTTCTAAAGTCTCACTGAGATCAGAGAGTGGTATGGGTGGAAAGATTATATACTTTATTTCAGAGGTGCTTTTAGTTTTGTCTTAGCAAAAGACTGGTAAAATTTCTGCTAACAAAGCTAACAACTCATCTTTTTATAGATTCATTCTGTATATATAAGCTTCAGTGCCTCCTCAAGGAAATTGGTGACACCTCCTATTTTCTTCATCATAGTGACATCAATTTTAAAGGAGCTTGTCTTTAGCATTTCTTCCAACTCTAATTAGAGCTTTTGTTATTATGAATCTTCTCCAGAAAAAAACAACTTTGTATGTTCTGAGAATGTAAAAGGTTAAGAAAACCATAAAACCATATCTAACTCCAGAATCAATCTAATTGGCATTTTTGTGTATTCAGTTCACCAAAGCAATGCTATCAGGTGCTTCTTTGCATCATGTTCTGGTGAAAAGAAGTCCAATAGAAGAGTTTCCATCCCTTCAGGAATACAGAAACAAACATCAGAGTTCAGTAAACACAGGCTGGAGATAGAAATAGACTTGAATTTCTGGAGGTATTCCTCTTTTCTCACATCTGAGAAAGCAGGTATCAGATCACATGTAGGATCTTTGTTCCTGGCCTGCTCTATCAGTTAGTTCCTTTTGTTTTTTTCCACAGCTTGAATTTTTTTTCTTCTCTTTCATTCTCCATGGAGGTTCAGCCTATCAACCCCAAAGTAGTGCTGATATGGTTATTACTATACTCCAACCATGGGACCATTCAGAAGGATAACCACTAAAATCTTATCTAAAGAGGGGCACAGTATGGCTCATATTATTTTTCCTGTATCAGATAAAGCAGCAGAAAGACTTGCATGGTCTTCTCTATGTTTTGGTGAAGTTGAAGTTTTATGACTTGAATTTGGAAACCGACAAAGAAAACAAGCTGTAACTCAGGACCTGACAATACTGTGTAAAACAAAAAGGGGATCAAATGCAAAGCAAAACATCTTTGAAACTTAAAAGAATTTGTACTCCTTGCAATTAACTCCTTGCAATTAAATATCTTTATATTCATAGTAGCCATCATATGTCACAAATGCATTTTGTCCCTCAATAAAAAACCACAATCAATTGTGATTTATAAAGAAAAAAAATTAGGAATTTCTTATTCCATCTGGCAGAACACTGAGTAGCCTTATTTTCTCAAATGCCACAGTTGTTTTCTACTTTAATTTTTATTTCATGGTACCACTTTCCTCAGACCTATGTCCCTGGCCTTACTGTTTTGCCAGCTGACGGTTGCATGAATCAGCCTTAGAAATCAAAGGCTGACTTCTGGAAGGCAGAGTTGTTGAGGACAACTGATGACGAACCACTTCAGTTAGTAGGTGTTAGTCATTAAATTGTTCTTAATGAATGAATCCCACAACAGCAAAAGCAGTACTCTGCAGACAATGAGGGAAGTGGCTGGATGTACTCATGCAATGCACGGAAATGACACGACAGAAAACACAGTGTTCTAGACTGAAGCAGCATCCACCTCTCCTCATTCTACAAAAGCAGATAGGGTTTACACTTATTACAACAAAAGTAAGCACAGAGAAAAAAACAGATGTGAAAAAGATGTGTGCTTCCACATGCCACAAATAAAGACCGGATATAAAATACAACAGGAAAAGTGAGGTTGTAATGAAGGCTGACATCTCACAGACCTTACTTCATGCACGTTCAGGTCAGATCTCTTGGATCAGAGACAAATTACTGCATTTAAGCCATATAAGCTAACCTGAACTCTAGTGCATATCGAAAGAAGAGAATGTGGGAGCTAGAGGAGTTGGTGACAAGGATGTGATGTCCACCTTCAGTTTTGAATGTTTTCCTGAAAACCAGGTCTAGTCTGATCCTACTCATTCAACACCCATGGAGGGAAGGTATCTTCCTGCAGCATTTCTACCAGTTTAGTTTCAGAAAGACAGAAATCCAGTCTGCGTTATCCAAGTGTGAATTCTGCCATCAGCAAGGCAATTCACACTCTTGCTCCTTACCCAGGCTAGAACACCTAGACATAAGGTCTATAGATGTGTCTGCCTTACATGTATAGTGTCTACCCAGCTATATCTTCAGCGCATTCACATTTGTGACACTACATTCCCTATATACCATTATTAAGGTATTATGACCCAATAGCTCTTACATTCTTTGGCTCTGATTTTATGGTAACCCATAAAACAGAGTCATATCTTCCTTTCTACTAGGGGCCTGATTGAACACCTGCTGAACTTGTGTGAAAGTCTTTCTGATGGTTTCAACCAATTGTGGAACAGTCTCCAGGTAAACTTCTCACTCAGTTGCTTTGAGTTGGGTTTTTAAATGAATTTAATTGTTATTCAGTAGTGCTGTTTTGTCTCAAAATCAGTGCAGGACTTATTTTGTATTGGCACGAGCAGAAATGCCTTCTGCTGAGAAGACAGGAGATGGTACAGAGCCAGCTACAGTTTCTGTAGTTCCAGCGCTTTTCCAACACCTTCCAACACCAACACCTTGGCAGCTGTTGCAGCAAAGTCTGACCTTAAGCACTGTATCAGTTTTTCACATCTACTGCTCTCTGCAGTAACATCTTTTTTTTTCACTTTTGCCATGACTGGGTGTATTTTGTATTGTTCTTTTACCTCTGTTAGCCCAAGGCCTGACAATAGCATGATTTTACAGCTACTATGAATACTATTTACATTTGAGAAATAGTAATGAAACCCAAAACTACTCCATGCTTCATGTTGGTCTGTCTAATGCTCTTCTTCCCTCTGTGACTATATTCTTACACCACTGCATCATGAGGCATGTAATGCCTTAAAGTACTGCCAGCAAAAGCCACATCTCTGTCCACGGAACATATCCCTTTTCACTCAGCAATTTCTCTGCTGCAACAGGTATGGCTCATTTCCTCTAACTGGAAAGCAGGTTCCTAGAGCAAAGTGCCTGCTGCACATAAAAATACACTGTCAGGCAAAAATGATGCATTCTCTGGTTTTAATGTTTAATGTGATTCCATGATGACCCTCAGCCCACACAGCAGGAACTTTTAACCTAGATGACACTGGGCAACAGAATCAGTTAAATAAATGTACTTTCTGTTCAGCAAGTCACTGCCTATATGTTATACCATTGAGCATTTTTATTGCGAATTAGGTTTGTTTGAAGTAAAGCCGACAGATAATTTTGTGATTAAATAATTGTTTGTCAGAAACTGTTGATGTGTCCAAACAGAAAAGTATTACTGAGAAATAATCACTCTACTTTTAAAGGACAAAGCTGGACTGGTCAAATTCAGATGGAAGACAGATGTTCATTGACCTTAAAAGAGTTTCAGGCAGGCACATGGGGGTAAAAATCTAACCATGACGTTCTTGCTTTGCGTATGTCAGTCCATGGATCTGAAACTCACACACCCACAAACCCAGCAGGTTTTCTGTTTTCTGGACTATTAAGTCATCTTCCCTTATGCTCTCTCTAAAGAGATAATGCAGTTATCCATGTGAAGTGGAGCATCTCCAACAGGAATGACTGAGGCACAGAGATTTATGATTCAGGCATTTGATTAAAATCTACCATTTCAAGGTTCAAATATCTGTTTCAGCAATAGAAGAGAAAGAAAGAAAGAAAGAAAGAAAGAAAGAAAGAAAGAAAGAAAGAAAGAAAGAAAGAAAGAAAGAAAGAAAGAAAGAAAGAAAGAAAGAAAGAAAGAAAGAAAGAAAGAAAGAAAGAGAAAGAAAGAAAGAAAGAAAGAAAGAAAGAAAGAAAGAAAGAAAGAAAGAAAGAAAGAAAGAAAGAGAGAAAGAAAGAAAAAGAAAAAGAAAAAAGAAAAAGAAAGAAAAAGAAAAAGAAAAAGAAAAAGAAAAAGAAAAAGAAAAAGAAAAGAAAAAGAAAAAGAAAAAAAAAGAAAAAGTTCAATCCTCTGGCATATCTGGACAGAGCAGAGCCTTTAACAGAGCTCTAGATTTCTAGTGTGCCAGTTGTTGAGATATTACATGATATGGACTGCCTTTTTTACTGACAACTTTGAAATGTCCTAATGCCATCGCAGTGTATAATATCCATACATGTCTCAAAATATCAAACCTGCACAAAATAATAATCGCCAGGGAAAATGGAAAAGATTTTTTACTGAGTTTAACACAACTGTCTGTAATACAGGAGTGGGAAAATCAGTACTGCTTTGCACTCATGTGATCCTTTGAGAACTCATATTAATTTTTAAGGAGTTAATAAATTCATGTTGATGGATTCCTTGAGGTAGGCATTATCCTCATTTTGAGAAAAATGTAGTATCAAGGTAACTAGTTCTCCATACTAAATAAAAATTCATTGGCAGAACAGCAAAACTTAAACCTAAACATATAGATCTCAGCCTCAACTATGACATTGTCCTTTCCTAAAAACTGTTCTTCCTTCTAAAGGTATCACAGTTAGAGTTGAAGGTAGGGATGCTCTTTCACCTCATCTATCCTGAGTTTTCTCCTTTTCTTCTGTTCCATGAGAGGGGTTCAAGGGCTGTCTGTGAGGGAAAGTAGAATTACTTAGATCATCCAGTCCTCTGTATTTAAAGCGTATCCATAAACAAAGCAGTTTGAAGTATTTTGGCCTTGGATCTCCTTTCCCAATGTTGAACAGACTCTACTGTACACTAGAGAAATTATGGTGGATTTTTTTACAACTTTTTCATTAGAGCATCACACTTCAACCAACTATTTCAATGAATCACTTTCTTTTTTCCAATGAAAACACATTTTGCTGAGAAATGTCTAACCACTTGACTTTCAGAATAAGTTAATAACCTGGACTTAAATCCTGAATTCCTTCCTGAGGCATACTTCATCCTTTCAAGGGTTTGAACTGCCAAATTAAAAAAACTGGGAGTAGTACTAGAAATAACGATGTTTTATCATTTGTATTTTGTTAGGAAAGCAATTTTATTCACAGTGAAAATCCCCTGGCAAGTTTCTTTTGACTGCAGTGACATCTACTGGTACTCAGAAAAATTTCTGGACATGAAGAAGAAAATTAAAATGACACTAGGTATCGGGCCCAGAAGCTTGACATTTTACTTCTAAGGAGAGACAGAAAAAAGCGGATGTTCCAGAGTTCAAGCATGTATCCTCCCAAGGACTGCGGGCTTGCTCGTGTTTCTTAACAGGAGAGAGAGCAAATCCAAGCGTTTTAAAAGGCAAAGGAACTTGATCACCTGATGCAGGAGGAGGGGATCACTGTTCACTTTCTATTCCAAAGTGAACAAAAGACAGGAAAAGACTGCAACAAGGAAAGGAATTCAAGAATGCTGAGGGGTCTATAGAAGCAGCAGTGCTGGCAGAGGTAGTAGTGTGCTAACGGCTTGAGCTGTCAGACATCACCTCCCTGAGACTGAAATGAAACACCAATAAAGTGGAACTAGCACAGTGGTTAGCTGAGGAGCTGAAATCCTGCACAGACCACTCTCGAGCATCCAAACGCCATCTCCTGCGTTGTTTGAGTGGTGCACAATT
This sequence comes from Struthidea cinerea, assembly GCA_013397865.1. Lineage (NCBI taxonomy): Eukaryota > Metazoa > Chordata > Aves > Passeriformes > Corcoracidae > Struthidea > Struthidea cinerea. Next base: position 41,866 of record VZTI01002802.1, read on the forward strand.
GATTACTGTACCCTCCAGGAGACTGTATCCTCGACAACAATGGGGGGTTGGCTACATCTTCCTTCTCCTCACTAACATATTCCTTGCTCTGCCTCTACCTCTCAAATAGATAGTGGGTGCTTAAGAAAATACTACGTAAGAGCTAAGGAGTTTTACAAGATACTCATAAAGCTATTTTTCATTGTAAATTCTCTCCTTTCATGGTTTTTTTGGGGGGGATTTAACTGCAAATTCATAAGAAGAAGCACATAGCATATACTACACTCATGAAACATTGTCAAACAGGCCTTTGAAGCAACACAATGCAGAGTAATACCCTCAAAAGTTATTTTTCCATAAGGATTTCCCCATTTTCTTTCTCAAACAAACAGAAAATCTTGTATACTTTAGCAGAACTCTATGTAGAAATGTGCACAATGGAGAAAGTATTTACAAATGTGTCCTTTCTTTAATCATGGCATAAGAGCATTTTGAAAATCAGTACTGAGCATATTCAGATATCAAACTCTTACTAGATATTTATGACACGACTGAGAAATGCGTCAAGAAATATTCTCCAATGCCAATAATTTAATTCCAGTCAAAGTAAGAAAGCTGTCTTGTCTAAAGTGTTGAATTATTCTGTTCTCCTCTGCCCTTCCATGAGAATCAAGAAGACGTATGTTAATGAGAGCCACCTCTCTGGACTTCCCAAGCTTCCACGTTATCTATGCCTCTATCCTGTATCCATTTGGAAAAGCACTGGGAGCAAATGAGTTATGAGTCATGGGAAGAAAAAAAAGGCATGTCACAAATATTGAAATGAAATGCAAAGGGAAATGACAAGTGCTGGAAATATGAGCTGCCTAACAAACGACAGATAGTAAAATAAGGCAAAAGCTGGAAATGGCAAATAATACAAGAAGACAAATGCTGGGAAGAAAACACAATAAAATAAGAGAATGAAAATAAATACAGAACTAATGGCATCATTGATCCTAAGGATTTTTGAAAGGGTAAGACAAAAACACTGAAACAAGCAAAGCTTTAGGGAAGATGCTAAATTGAGGCACAGTACGAAATAGATCAAAAGATTCACTTAGAGGCTTGATCAGAAGCATCAGATGTGTCACTGATGAGCTCTTTGTCCCTTTTTTTTCCTTTGTTGTTGTGGTGGTGATGGTGGTGTAACTTCAGTATACTCTGTTTTGTGGCATATAAAAGTACACTCAGATACTGTTTTCAGGCCGTGGAAATTTTTTAAGATCTTTGGCCATTGTTTTAATGTAGTCATTCAGACTTTGATTTACACCTTGGTCAGTCTTAATGACTTACAGAAAGTACACTTGCTAAGCAAAGCAGAAATTTCTGCAAGCTCATTTATTGATTCTAAAGGGAAAAGGAAGAAGAGACCATGAAAATAAAGGTATCTCAACTGAGATATATGAGTGTAGTTAGATGAGCTTCTGATTCATATTACTTAGGAACTCACCTTGAGGTTCTGTCACTGGGAGAGAACTTCTGAGGGTGAGACCTGCTAACAGAGCAAGGTCTAGGGAGGAAAAAGATTTGTAATTAATAGCACTATTTACTTAGCCTAACCTAAGTCAGCTTCATCAGGCATCTGTTCTGAGTCACACTTGACTGGACACTCTCTATGCACTGACTTTAGGTGGAACCAAGGGAAGATAAAGCAAAACTGAAAAGGCTTAGAAGTAGCTACACCAACACATTTATGAGAAACCTGACTAGTGTGAAACTAACCCATGAACATGAAAGTATTGGAGATGTTAAGGTAAAAGGTTGACTTACACCACCATAAAGATAAAAGTGGATAAAACAGTAAAACTCTCATCAAGACAAACACTAAAATTATGATAGTTAAATAAGTAAGAAAACTACAAGTAAGAAGACTACAATGATAATTTGCCTTCCTAATATTTATTGATTTTTGCTTGATTTTCACTTGATGGTGTGTTTTCCTGAGTCAACACACCGCCAAGAGAAATTTGTACATTATATGGCCACAGTATGGACTCTAATATCATGATGGCATCAGGTATAATAGATCAAGAGATTACTGAAAATTCAACTTCATTTTACTGAATTTTATAAAATTTGTCAAACTAGTACATTCAAAGAGATTATCTTTGTCTTGGGGTGACCAAACTAGGACAATCTTTTACACTGATTTACCTTTTACTTAGAAAAGAATTATCTATAATTGCTTAAGAGATGCATGTAACACCAAATTGCATAGATTTCAGCCCTGTCCAGGTTGCCTTAATCACAGGGATTTTTCCCCTCCAAACCAATAATGAAACATGAGCTTCATTGAAGAGGGTGATTTCCAAGACTAAGAATTTACAAGTTTGCATAAGGAATGAGTCATATAAAATTAATGCTCAGCCACAGGATCCTTGAACACATAAAACTTTTTGTCATCTGCTGAGTTTGTACAGCCAAATTAATGTACATGGGACTACTTGTTTACACTCTGAGTTGTATGACTTGTTAATAAATATATAAACAAACATGGCTTCAGTCATGGCCATGTGTAATTCTTCCAGCTTTCCTGCATCACAAGCCTTTGAAGATATATGCAGAAAAAAACCCCAGCAGTATTATAAATGACTGAAGAACTTCATCTGAGAGCTTGCTGGAGTCTAATATGAATTTTGTTTGCATAATGACATTGATTATTTGTTTCAAAGACAAACTTTGAAGGGGGTAAGAAAATGATAATATAATAATATTTTAAACTCAAAGAAAAGGTTACTACAATATTTCAGACCACTACAAATACTCTCATATAAATGGTAATAAAGCCAAAGATTACAAGCCCCTTTATATTTCCTTGTGGTTAAGTCCATGTGCAGACTTAATTCTGTAATTCTAACCAAACCAAAGGTGGCATGTCAAGATAAAAGCATTTGTATTTTAGGCTTTCACTCTTTAGTGCTGCAAAGAACAAATTACCAAGTTCATAGTACCATGCCTTTTATCCAAAGATCTTGATGTGCTTCATAAACTTTAATTAAGCTTCACAGCATGACTACCAGTCAGGCAGAAATCTTATCATTTTCAGAAAAAGCATGGCATGGCCTTCATTCCTTGCACAGTTGCTCTGACTACATACTGCATTTTCTCTGCTGTGATGTACTGTGGAAAAACATATAATAACAAAGCAAAAGGCCCCAGTGTGCCCCACATCTATCAGCTCAACTTTGTTTTGCTTTTATTTCTTACTTTTTTGATAATACCTTACATTAACTGTTGTATTTTTAACTTTACACTGAATTTGTGTATGTATACCTAAACTGATTTTTTTGGATTTGATGATCCTTAATTTAGGTTACATGTTCTTCTGGAATCAGCTGTAGAAAATATATGTGAGAAAAGCACACAGAGACTACACTTTCATGTTTAAATGATTTGCTACAGCCGTTGTACTTCTCAGACCACAGATCCCTTTTTTCCCACATTTGCAAGCATGTAGAGCAATACGACCAAATTTTCTTTTGGGATAGCTCAACCCCTCAATAAAAGAAAGGAGCACCATATTAATAAGTGAACCTTTTCCTTCTTCAGAGTGTGCCTAAAGGTTTATGCTTCTTTTAAATACAGTGCTATACAGCAAGCCACCAAAGTGAGAGGGATATTTTCATTAGCTTTTTGCTAACTGCAGTTGCAATTTTAGCCATCTTGTGATACTTCTGACCAAAAATACGTTCAGCTGGATACAAGATATTTGAACTGAAGTTTGACATTTTGTCTATAAATAAGAAAAACACATTTATGAAATGATGGATTTGACCAAAGTGCAAATACCTTGAAAGAGACACTAAATTATGAAAGGATATGTGATCAGCTTTCCTAGGTATCTATGGTTCAGAGCAACAATTAAAAAACATACCTGACATGTAGCATATGCAGCTCAATCAACAAAATATAAATCAGAAGAAATACTGTGCAGTATGAAAACTTTGAAATAAATTGTAATACTTGATGAGTTAAGGAAAAACTCCACAGGACAGTTATTAAAACGTGGAGATGTGAGTAAAAATACAAAGCCCAAGGAAAAAAAAACATTTGGGATAAAGAGGTTAAAGTATTTCACAAAAATATTGAGAGAGTATGTATTGTCCCAATTTATTTGAGGTACAGATGATGTTAGCATTTAAAATTGAACTGGAAGGCAATGTTTTCTTCAAAGCCAAAACAAAATAGGAGCTGGTAGCATGAAGAAGTTTCTGTCTTAATAGACCAGGTTTTCTCAAAAGAATAGTATAAACAGTGCTGTGGTTTAGCATGGGGTCACTTCGTGGGCTCTCCTGGTGGTGAATGGTCAGGTTCATGTGCAGGCCAGGAGATGCCTGTATCTGTGACCCTCCACAGTGTTATTCAGTGATGAGGCGAAGGCAGAAAAAGCTCCCTTTCTAATCTTTTTATGGAACTACATCTATTTCAATGTTGATTAAAAAGTTATCTGTAAGAATTTTTAGCTTACATTTACTTATCGCAGTATCTTCTGAAAAGGCATCTGTATGCAGGTCGGTGTCTGTATGTTTGCTTACATTATTTTTTCTGTTATGAACACTAATAACTTGAAGCTATAATTGCTAAATTTTATTTTAATAAAAGATGTTATCTATAAAGCTACATATACCTAGTTTAATCAATCACACACAATTTTTCTGGCAGGATATATTTACCCTCAGTGTCATTACAGTGTAGCAGTATCTATGAAGTATGGAATGTTAGCAAAGGATTGAATCTGTCTATGAATCTGTATTTTTAATCACATTACCTACAAAGTTTACTTCATAATGGAGCTCATGGCTGTCACAAAAACCTCTCTGTTGCCTTTCTCCCTAGTGGGGGTACCTGCACTCCAGTTCTGGGAGATGCTCTGTCAGAAGTGTCACTGGAGGTGCTCTATCAGGAGTGTCACTTTGGGTTATGCAGCTTTGCAGACTGACAGGAACTCGCTCCAGCCGCAGTGAGATGCTGCCTCTCGGGTGTCGCTGTTATGTCCAAGGCACATAAAGAAAACGACACAGAGTCCAGGCTCATGAACAAGTGGAAGCCGAAGTTTTTCTTTAATAATTTTCTGACTACTATATAGGATAGATCACAAAAGTGTGTTGAGTGGCAATAGGTAATTGGTTCCTCGGCCATCCACCCTTTGAGAGGATTGGCCAAGTCTTAAGATACCTATTCCATAATATTTTCAAAGTCAAAGCCATAACAATCTTGCAAAATAACTTGTGGGTGCAAGAAGTTTATGCAACTGTGACCTTGTTTAAAATAGTTTACATAGGAAAGACAGTCTTCTCACAGAATATTGAGAAAAGGCTGAAGAATTTCTCTGCTTCTAGCTTTTTAGCACCTACATCTCGGGGAGTGTCCCTGCAGAGGGACAGCTGATGGGCTGAGTCTTGCCCAGTGCAAGGTAAGCAGCTCCCAGCCTTGCCTCTTGCTGCAGCAGCCGAGCCCTGCCAGGCCGGGAACACGCCCCATCCCCGCTGCTGACAGGCTCGTCACAGGGATATTGAGTGCTTGCTCAGCTGCTTTGCTAATGGATAGCGATGAGCTGGCAGCTGGCAGCGCGGCCGTGCCAGAACGGGGAGCGCGGCGCGCCGGGCGCTCGGCTCGCCTGCCCCGGCCCAGCCCTGAGAGTGCTCCAGCAGGGCTGTGCCCCAGCACCCCAACACGTCAGCCTTTCCCTTCACTGACGCAGTGGCACTGAAACTGGCAGTTAGAGAAGTGCCATTATCTCCCTTCCCGTAATACCTGCCGTCATATTACTGAAGAAACAAAAAAAAAAAAAAAAAAAAAAAA
>VZTI01002802.1:47746-68235 GCA_013397865.1 Struthidea cinerea
ACAAAACCAAACAAAACCAAAAAAAACAAAAACCTAAACAAAAAAAACCAACCCCCCCCCCAAAAAACAAAACAAAAAAAAAAAAAAGAAAAAAAGAAAAAAGAAAAAAAAAAAACCAAAAAAATGTCTTCCCCAGTCTTTCAGTTCTTTAGTTTTATGACATGAATGTTTTCTGCCTTCACGTATTTCGTGTTACATGATACAGTTTGCCAAAACATTATTTTATATATGGGCCGTTCACTTAAGAGTTGGATTTGATGATCCTTATGGGTCCCTTCTAACTCATGTTCTGTGATATACGAGTATCTACCTTCTTTTAAAATTCTTTTGCATGCAAACAGAAAAATTAGCTGCTTGCTTGCAGTCTGCAGTGTCTGAACTGAAAAATCTACATCTTCAGATTCTACATATATGCTATATAGCAGCTTAGCCTCTGCACAGATTTATTTGACCCTCTTAAGACCGTTTGGCTGCTGAAAAGATAATAAGAAAGCATTAATAATTTTATAATTTTCAAATTTTAAAAATATTTAAGAACATGCTGTCATGGCAATAACTGCTTGTGATAGCAGCTCCTAAAAATACCCCTGAATTTATTATACAATTAGCATAGACGTGATTCCCAAAAGAGCCATTTCATAGAGTACTTTTGAGGCCCTAGTGCCAGTGCATTAATGTTTTTGGTGATTTAAAATCACTGGAAGAGAGTCTGTTACGAATAGAGACATTTCCTTTGCAGTGAAGGGAAATCTAACTGATTTTCATGATCAAACCTTTTATGGTTCCTTGGAAAATCTGGTACCTAATAAAATTATATAGTAGAGAAAGTTCCCCCATATTGCAGTTTTTTTTTTATCAACAATAGTAAACTTTCATCTATTTCTATTAACAATGTATTTAAAATCAGGTCAGACATGGTTTCCAAAATGGTCGATTCAGCATTTAACTCACAATAGCACTTACCTGTAATATTCAGGGAATTCTGCTGCTTTATTGACATACAGGATGAAGAAAAAAATTGAGATTTCATTTAAAAATTGGCCTCCAAAGGGATATTCTGATGTTCGCCTGGAGGAGTATGGCATAATTTAAATGTGATTTTTATATGCAGAGATAGAGTTTCAAAGCAAGGAATATAACTCCTCATTAAATCATCGTGAGTGCTTCACTTGTAAAAAGCTGCTTGCCTGAGCATTCTGTCAGTAGCTTAGTTATGTTCTTCAGCCTGACAGATGTGGAATAGTGTGTAACAATGAGACACTGATGCAGCATAAGCTTACTCATCACTTTTCTGCTGGCAAAGTGCATTAATGGCAGATTTGTCACAAAGTATCCCGAGACAAAATGGAAACTACAGCTCAGAACAGTGCGAGACAAATCCATCCTACATTCTTATGTTGTTAAATAGAAGTGGTACTTCAGGCAACTGTTTAAACGTCTCACAAGATTTAACTGGAGAAATGAGTTAATTTTTCACACTTCAGAGAAAAGGAAAGTTTAAATTTCAAACAATATTTTCTTATTCATCAGTCAAGGACATCAGCAATCATAATTGCTAATCAACTGCTTCCAGAACAGCAGGGAACAACACAATCCCCTTTGTCATAGAGTAGCTGCCCAGCAAAGCCACTGCTGCATTTCACTGGAAATACAGTACAGGGCCCTGGAAAATGTGTCTTTGGAAACCAGACTACAGATCTTCCAGATACTGCTAAGACATTAAGAATCAACAGTACTAGCAGGTTGTCTGTGGGCTATTTTAAAATTTAGCAAGCCCTTCTACATTAATAATTAGGAAGAGAGCCCAGTCTCCAAAGACTAAAGCAAGAGCAGCAGTTTACACTGGCTGTGGAAACAAAAGTTATAGTCCATTGCACGTTTACTTCACAAACTAAATATCCCTCCCATAAATTGTTTGAATTGGCATTGGTTAACAACTGATTGAATTTACAGCTGTACAGGTAGCAAGAAAATGTCCCACTTCAGTATTAACAAAATTGAAATTAAAGTTACTCCGAGCCCAGAGTAATCCAGAAATGCTCCTTGAGTGTGAGTTTTCACTGCTTTCCCATCACATACTCGCGGTTTTTCATCCACCAGAGAACATATTGCGTGAGTCATAAGGTATACCCATGAGTCTGGAGCAACACAAATTTCTTAAGTCAGGATTTCTCTTTATCTGGAATACAGTATCAGTGAAGTATCCCATACTTGTGACAGGTACCTCTCTGGAAAAAAACAGAGAGAACTATTACCATTCTTTCACTGAGAAATGCTTGACTTTCACTTTCTTTCAGGCAAGAGTCACTGCTAGAAACAAGAAGTTCAGACACACAAAAAAAGCACTGGAGAAAAAATGCAGGATAAAACCAGAAGATAAAAGCAGTCATGTTGCCATTATAGCACGATGTGGTAAAACACTAAAGTAATTTAGGTTAGGAAGCACATTTTGCGTGGCAAACATTAGAATATAATTCACCTATTCCACACATCACTCTGGGTCTACACTGCTTGAAGTACAGCTTTTTAACTGATGTTGCTTATTACTTGGAAGATACCATACGCAAAAAGAAAGTCAGCGATTGTTTTTCAATTAGGTACCATTTAAAAAACAAACTTCAGAATCAAAAATCTACCAGCTACAGAAAAACATGAGTTTAGCCAGCATAATTAGAGGGGCAGCATCCTTATGCAAAAAACACTGTGTGCTGATTTGAGAGAGAGCTTGCTATTAACTATAGCAGTAGTTAATAGAATGGATTCAAGAAGGCTAAAACCTAGTAAGCAGTGCAGCCCTCCTCAGGAAGAAAAAGGAGCTGAGTGACTTGTTTTACCTTTCACCATTTGAACCTCTGTCTTCAGAAGTTCTGGCTCTTTGGCAATATGTCATTTCACTCTTCTCTCTTAGGTCTGAATGTTCAGGAAGCATGACACTCCTCTTTCCAGAAGGAGAATTAGCCACAAGGATCACTCTCTCTTCCATTTTCTGTCCTATTTTTTCTGTCTCTCTTGAAGTACATTTGCATGTTCTTCCATAGAAGTATCCTGGGAGGATGAAAACTGAACATTCCTGCTCATTGCTGTGATACTTGAAGAGTCTCTGTTCTTTTTTGCATTTTCTTTTTGACTTACCTACAAAGAGATATGAGAAAATATAATTGAGAACATCACCAAAACAGTTCTTCCTTCAAAATGTAGCATCCTCATCCTACTTGACTAGCAAGGAAAATGACCACAGGAGCTCAAGCACCATTGTCCATTTCCCTACATAAGTCTAGAGAAAAAGTTGCAAGTTAATAAGGCCAATTTGCTCTCAGATATATTGTAGGCAGGGAAGGGGAAAACACTTTCATATAACTAAAAACTAGCTGAGCATTCAGAAACTGCCATGTATAACATTTTGGACTTCAAGAGGAGCCGTTAAATATCATCTGGGTCAGCAAAGTCAGGATCCTGTAATGTCAAGCAGCCGCTGCACTTGAACTCTCTAACCACACTGTGACCTCTGGACTTATCTCACATTTTGAAGCATATTAATTCTTCTGTCATGAACAACCAGCCATCACAGGAAGCTGTTAGGTCACAGGAATATAGAAGGTAGCAGTGACTTAAGCACCTTCTCCGAGAAAGTCAATGAAACACAGCTTGCCCTTAGAGCAGAGGGTACAGGCATCCAGAGGCACTGCTGGCATCTTCGGCTTTTCATTACACTCGGGTATGTTTCCTTCCACCCAGGAACAGATCCTCCTTTGGCAGGACATGGATGTAAGAGGAATCATAGCCTGAAGGACTACAACCTTGCAATAAAGAAGAGAGAGAAAAAAGTTGTGTCGTGCATGGTTGGTGACAAATAGTGAAACAAATCATAAAATCCTCAGCATCAAAAAGGTGTTCCTCTTTCTTTATGAGATTCTTTAATTTCTTGGCAGCATTGTTCAAAATCTTCATGTGGAATATGCAATATCTCTCAAAGCACAAGCTCTGTGCCTAAGGAGACAATGTGAAATTTTACACTCAGAAATGTTTTCTACCAGAAAATGAAACGCTTTATTATACTTAGAATGATTTTGTTCTTTTCATAGGTAGGTTCTGAAAGGTTATCTCAGTGAATATTTTCAGCATAAAAACAGAAAAGTTAATTATTAAAGCAAAAGCTTCCATGCCCAGTTTATTTAATGCTACATCTACAAACTGGCAAGAAATGCTCTCTGAAGGTGTTTAAAATTATCCAATCCCACATCTACTGTCCACAGATGGCATTTATCAAGTTTTAAAATTTTTCCAAATTAGGGATAAAAATACATCCTCACCTCCAGGTCTTTAATCTGGATTGTACTCTAAAGCATTGCTGCAGATTAGGTCGACATCCTACAGGATGCAATCTTGGAGAGAACTGCCAAGAGATCCATGGGCTGTTTAATAACAGCATTATTATCAGGTGCCTACAAACAAAATATTTGTGCTCAGACATTTGACGCAATAGCTACCAAAATTAATTATATCCATGAAGTCAAATAAAAGACTTCTTAAAACGCCAAATATTTATGAATAATTCAAAAATGCAGAAATAAAACAGTTTCTTGAAAATATAAGGGCTATTTCAGCTGGCTTTGAAGAGACAGACCAGAAGAAGGGAAAAAAAGAAGCAGGAAGGTCAGAAGCATGTGTGGGGCAGAGAAGGGAACAGGCACCCAAACTGGGATTCGCTTCACTTCCTTTCAGAAAATCACAGCAAGGAAACCTGAGATTGTCTTTGCTGTTGGAAGCAAAAAAAAGGCTGCAGAAATTGCACTTTTGAAGCACCTGTCCTAGGCATCTACTTTAGAATGAGATAACTGGATCCAGAGGTGATGATTTCTCTACTCAGAACATGAAAGAAGTCTAATGACAAGCTTAGATGAAGACATCTGTATTTGTTTAGGTTATTCACATATCAGACTCTACAAGAAAAGAAAAAGAAAAGTCAGTGGATACTTAGGAGAATGGGACTTTGCTGAAAAGCAAAAATCTTAAAACTGCCGGTGACTTTGATGTGCCCCTGGCTTAGACTTATTCAATAAATTAAATGAGAAGTGTAGAGGAGCCAAAAAAAAACCCCAAAAAAATCACACTGCCCTTATGGTTCATCTCATACTGAGGAAAGCTCCAGATAAAACTGAGAATAGAATCTGATAATTTATTTGACCATCTACTGCTTCTACTCCTGTTCTCACAGAAACTATTGACAGCCAATTAAAGAGCTTTAGACTTTATAAAAACAGCATATAGGTACAGGTTATAATTATAAAGAAAGAGATCTCCCTGCTTTTCAGTGCTGTAACATGCCTACATATCCAAGCCCTGTCAAGGGCAAACTGTGCTGGCCTTTCTTGTCACTGGCACTTGGACTAGATGATCCTTCTAAGTCACTTCCAATTGAAATATTCCTAAGTTTTAAAGACTTTTTAGAAGGAACACAGGGCTTTCAATGAATACTCAGATAACAGACACATGAGACCCTCAAGGAGTCAACAAAAAGAAAAAAATTCACTTCCTGCTTCTTGGAAAATCAGAATAGTACAGTCCTAAAAACAAAGATAAACCTTCCTGGAAAGAGCACACAAACACCAAGAAACACATACAGAGACAACGTGAATACACACAGCTGGAATGGCATTACAGAGCCACATTAATTGACCTCCTCTGGGCCAATGGGCTTCATAAATGTTCTCAAATATCTGTCAATGACAAGTCTACGAGTCACATCCCTTAAGTAAAGCCTAAGTTCATACAACATATCCTCTTCATGCTCCTCCAGCTGTTTTATTGCTTCTGTCAGCTGTTGAGGCTTAGGTGGTGGTGCTGCAGGCAGCACTTCCAATGGATGCCAAGCTTAAATGAATCAGAACATTTTAGCCAATTGATGCAATTGCAAGCACATGGAAAGTCTAATGCAAGCACACGAAAAATGATTGACAGAAAATTACCACCAAACCAAATACGGTATAAGCTGTCAACTTAGGGTAGCAGGGTTTTATTTGTAGAATACCCTCACCTGCACTGTTTTTTGATGCAGGAGATTCAGCAGCCTGCTTTCATTAACTAAGTCCCCCCAAAAAAAGTCTTCTTTCAGCACAGGTAGGCCATAGGATTTTGAAAACTTCTTTGTGATCATTATTAAACAATGCTTTTATCTAAAGCATAAGGAGAAAAGATATCTCAGATATAAGGCCACACAATTTTTTTATATTTTTTTCCAAAAAGATGAGTATCTAAATTAAACTGAATACTCATCTGGATAAGACAAGCTATGAAAAGTTATCTTCTTGGCCTTAAAGGGTTAGATTTTCAGAGTATGGCAAAATAAAATACCTTCTTTAAGAAACACCTCCTGGAGTTTAAACTCCAGGAAAAAAATGTAAGATAAACCAATGAGAAAGGGGTGAGATTCACCACCCCCAAGGCTGCTTATTTTGTATTTACCTGTTTTGCGGTCTTTTACCCTGAATCTTTATGGCTGCTAGAGAGGGAACAGGCATGGCTCAGCTGGCAAGTGTTGGCTTTTTGGTAAGGTGGTTTGTGGGATTTTTAAATTTTATTAACAATAATTTAAATGAGATGTCTCAAGTTGCATACTTCCAAGTTGTACTCTGTTTTTCCATCTCTACTAACAAAAGGTATGGAAGGAATTTCAAACCTTATTTTTAAAAACATTTATTAACAATACAAAAAGTTTTGTTACTGAGAAAAAATAATCAGAGCGGTATATTCATATTTTGAACATCTTCCTTAAATGCACACTCTCAGATGTCTAGAAAGTTCATCATGTTCTCTTAATGATTTTTTTTTTTTAATGAATACAGCTAAAAATTTATTTCCAAGATATCCTTCAAAAGATGTGTTTCATCAAACTGCACAGTACTTAGCACCTTTCCCTTGGTGGTTGTCCTTGTTTTGCAAGACCCTGTGGCTTCTAAGCTGTTCTGCCAGTGATCAAGTAAGATGGAAAACACACATGAAAATATCCTCCTCTTCAGGACAGAGCTTCTTTGGCAAAGGCAGCACAAACTCTCTCATACAAGCTGTGGCACCAAGAGGAAGGGAAGGACAGAGCCATTTTTTCCACAGCTAAATAAGGTTCTCAGCAACTCAAGTTATGCTAAGAGAGAATAGTATGTGCCAACAAGTGTCTAGTCTTCAGGACTTCATGCATTTTCTGTAGGGGCCATAAAAGAAATACCTGACTCAGGGAAATGTATGTGTGTCCGAAATTTCTTCACTCTTTGTAAAGTTCTTCAGGGATTTAGACAGTCATACCTAAATGCCTCTGTCTTTCTGGCACTTCCTCCCCAGGTCTGGATTCATGAGTACACTGAAGGAGACGTCTCTTTAATCTCTTTCTTGCCCCCTTAAACCCTCTGTGCTGGCCTGAAGTTGAGAAACACAGAATATGACCAACTAATGCAAAAGCTGATCAGCATTTACTTTGATTTTCCTTTCTAATGCAAATTAGATAATATACCAGGAGAGAAATAATATCTGAGCAATTATTTTAAAACACTTTTCGTATCTTCTAACTCTAATACAATCATTAATAGCAATTTATGGCAAATAGATACCAAAGATGGTAATAATTTGGTCCAGTTGGTCTACCAAGAAGTCATGTGTTCTTCTCTATGTACATGAAAACTTGAAATGGCATCAAATAAACACCACTATAAAAAATTAAAATACTGAAAGATCTCTTGAAATGTGCTTCTGTGTGAAGGATTATCATGAAAATATACTGACATGTAAAAACTTCTACCTGTAGATTTGTACCACAGATGGCACCTTAAATTAGCCAGTGTATATCTTAAAGGGTTTCTATGAAAAATAAGAAATGCAGATCACAACACTTTTTATACTTACATTCTATGAGTACTTGAGGAACACACAGAAGAAAAATCTATCCTCGAGAGTGTTTTAATAAAGCTGATTATTTAAACAGATTATTATTGAAAAGATGTGTCAAGCTGCTCATCTGAAATGCCACATTCACATCCTCACGAACATCAAAACACAGCTAGTCTTTCAAGTACGGATTTGAATGACAACAGTGACATCGAGTGGTCATTGTTGTTAAATGCTGCTGTGTATTGGCATGAAACCCCTGCTACGATGGTAAAGCCAATGTGTGGACAATGTGAGTAGCACACAGGGCTAAATCAGTTCATACTGCTTGTACAGCAGCTACAGAGGTGAACTCATTACAGATTGTCAGCGTGCAGTTTAAGTTCACAGTTTTCTCTCCTGGACAAGAGGAGAGCAAAGATCACTCAGTAGTCAGGGATTCAATGAACCACTCGTGGTTTTGGCGTTCACTGAATCATGTTCCTAATCTGTTGATTCTTTCTTCACTCCCTTCCCAGGGCCCATTGCCACAGTGAGACAGGACTTATAGTGAAAATTCCCCATCATTTTCACTTCTCTATTTCATCATTAGTGTGTTTCATTTCTACATTTAAAAACAGTGCTTACACATTAAGGCTGTATGTAGCCTTAGCTGTGAAGGCAGACACCTTCTGGCAGTGACAAACTTCAGAAATCACTGGAATTCTTCCTAGGTTTGGGTGCAGACATGTGGCTCTCATTCAGAGCACACCTCAATAATACATTCTCTGCTCCAAAACACTTCTGTATCATGCCCTGCATCTGCAGGCTGTGCCTTCAACAGAAGGCTCTCATCAGTATCTAGAGCTATATACTGAGGGAACATGCTAAGAGTCCAATGCAAAAACTGTGATTTCAGATTTCATGGAGGGAGTGGTCTTTTGTTTTCATGACATGTAACAGCTTCTGCACATGATGTGAGACTTTGGAGGAACTGAAGAATGATGCAGAAAAGGAAAACCTTTTTAACATTGTAATAACAGCCCATATGGATAAGCAACCCTCTTCTCAAATTCATATGGTATGCACAAAGCAACCTGTTTCTTTTGCCTGTTGTTTTCTTGTTCTGATGTCCCCAAGTCATTATTCACTGATGTGCTACATTTAGAATAAATTATTTCTACAGCACTTCTGTAAGGAAACTAATTGAGAGTACTAAACCAATGGATGTTTACAACAGGGTTTAAGCAGATGAAAAACATAGCAGACTTTGGTACATACACAGGAGGCTGAGGTACCAGATGACTTTCTGTGACTGAGATGATTCCAGCACAGACCTGCAGCAGTGCCCTTCCTGGAGCACCTCAGTGCACTGACAGAGATAACCAGCACAGGAGACAGGGAAGATGGCTCTTCAGCTCCCAAAGAATGAACAAAGACATAAAAGGATGGCAGCTGGGCCCAAAACATAGCCTGTTTTTACAAACATTTGGAGGAGTGGAGGAGGCCCATGGAATGGGAGAATAATAAGTATCTGTTAAGCAACGCAGAATAATACTTAATGAGAATGTATAAATCTGTACATTGAGTATAAAGATCATTTAAATATGTAGAATAAGATGTGTTGCTAAAAGGAGATTTCAGTACGAGATTTAAATACAAAAGGATGGTTAGAAGATGTATAATTGTATTAAATTATGTGGGACATAAGCATGATGCAAATGGTATGGAATAAGGCATGGAGATTGTATTGGGTGTGGCTGGAATGGAGTCAATCTTCCCACAGCAGCTCTCAGTGCTGTGCTTTGCACCTGTAGCTAGAAAGGTGTCAGTGTCACACACGAGTGTTTTGGCTACTGCTGAGCACTGCTCCCAAAGCATAAAGGCTGTCTTTCCAACATCCCCCCACACTCCTAAAGGCCAGTAGGCTGGGGGTGGGCAAGAGGCTGGGAGAGGACAAAGCCAGGATAGCTGACTCAAGGTGATCAAGGAGATATTCCATACGAAATAACATTGTACTCAGCAATAAAACTAAGAGAAAGGAGAAGAAGGAAGAGGGGTTTATTTTCTAGGGCATCCACCATGCCTACCAAGGCCATATTTCCCAGGCATTGCCTGGGTATCACCTGCTGATGGGAGGTAGAGAGTAGATCTTTTTGTTTCCCTTTCCTTTTTCTTTATTAAACTTCCTTCATCTTGGCCTGTGGGTTCTTCTTCATCCTGTATTCCTCCCCCGGGCGCTGCTGAGGAGGGCAGAGATAGAGCGGCTGCATGGGCACCTGGAGACAGCCAAGGTCATCCCATCACAACTTTATACAGAGCAAAATCAGCTCTTCCCAGCCAGCTCTTCCCTGTGAGAACATTACAAGAAAGTTCTTCTTAAAGGTCACAGCCCAGTTACAGCCCAATTTGCTCTTCTATATGTCTCTTTCTACATGTCCTGGCCATTTCCATCAGTAAAGCAATTAATCATCTGTATTATTTGTCTGACAACAAAATGAGACTGCTGCAAAAGTATCCAAAAGCTTAGAAGCAGGCATCTACTCAATAACAGGTTAAAATAAAATCTCAATTTGTACTCCAAAATGCACAATGACCACGTTTTTCAAAGAAGTATGAGACACTCAGACACCAGAAAATGCTGATAATTCTTCTTTAATTGTCAGGAAGATGTAGCACATAAAAAGGAGACACATTTAGAAGAACAATGTATGATGATATACATTCATAAGCACAGAAGTTTTCAGTGAGTTTAACACCTTATATAAGCCAACTTAAAGCTATTATCTCCTTTCTGTCAGTCCAAGTTGATGGTGTTATTAAAAAAATTAGGCAGCTAACAGTTGCATAATAAATGAATAATCAGAATAGTGATTTTTTTTTTTAAATATCAGATGCATAAAACCCATCTTACCTGTCCTTGTCCTTGTTATTTTCTCCTTCTTTTCCATCTACCCCTTGTACTCTTCAATTATCTTTGATCAATTTAGACACTATTTAAGAAAACAGAATATATATTTTGGTTTGTTTGTCTTATTTTATTTACAAATATTTCTAAACCAAGTTTAAGCCTTTGAATCCTAAAGAAATAATAAATAAAAAAAAAATCATTGAGTATTTTCCTACAAGAACTTTAAACACTTCCAGCCTTACAGAAACAGGTTAGATTCAAATTTCCAATCTCAACTTGTCTCAGAGATTCTCACTTAATTGAAATTGAAATGAGATTAACTTCCCATTTTGACACTTAAGAAAGGTGTAACAGGAAAACAAACTTCTTAAATTGTTTTAAAACTGCAATGTTTTCCAATTTGAAAATATAACTCTTTTTTTAGGTAGTGAAAATCTTCTACCAGCATAACAACTTGATAGATTTTCCAGAATCAATTTCTCATTACACCAGTTCCTGGAAAGTCAGTACTCCTGACTAAATCACAGTTGTTTCCTTGCCCGTGCTTCTATGCTAGAGATGAAAAGGATTCACATCCTGCATATTTCCTCCTTTATCTTTATTTTGCCTACATATGCAGCACAACTGCACAACAACAATGTTTGAAGGTCATGTTCTAAACTAATTTGTATTTGATGCTCTTGAAAGGTACTCTTTATAAAACTTCTGAAAATTTGGCTTCAATAAATTTGCTGAGATATGAACCTATAGTAGAGCTTTTCACTTATTGAAAATATTTACAGAGAAATGTATTTCCAGGTTTCCAAATCACATCAGATTTCTCTTTTTCCTTGAAAACCACTAGGTGGCATGTGAAACATACGATAATCCTAACAACATACGTGAAAGAATACAGTAGAAAAGTGGTATGCAGTTCTACCAGATGACCATTACCTGAATACTCAAACAGTTTTAAGAACCAGTCTAAATATTTTGTGGGAGTTTGCCTTCTTCAGTCCACGTTCTTTGCGTTGGAAAGGGAACAGGATCTGCAAGCCTTTTATTAACGAGGAGGGATTATTCTTTCTAACATAAAAGTATATTAAGGCATTCTAACAGACAGTGGGCCGTGTTACCCACAGAGTGATCAGAGTAAATGCCAGCAAATTTCTTCCAGGATTTTCCTGCAAGGATTTTAGCCATAAAATGGCCATCATGCATGCAGCTGTGGTGTGTTAAAATCTTCATTTTAGTGCAAAATTAATTAGGAGGTTTTATAAACATGAAACTGTATTTTAAAATGGAAAAATAATGGAATCTGGTACAGTTTTGCTACACAATGGAAGTTCTGAGCCTGTTCACACTGATGTCTGAGCACAAAAAAAACAATAAAAAAATAAAAACTTTCACTTATCTCAAATAGTTCTAAATTCAGCAGATTCAGGAGATGTAATTGGGATGCCTAAAGGACACCAAAGATGTAACGGTGTTAACTGTTAGGAGTGGTTGTTGGGGTATCATCTTCTCATGCGCTGTATCTAAGATGATAATATTACATTTTTGCCATTGTGAACAAAAATTGAATCAAGTTGATGTGTCCAGTGTGGGGGTCGGTGATGCCTTTGTGTAAGGACGAACAGAAGCATCCCCTGGGATGCTTTGCTCCTTAGTATGGTCTGTCCCAGTTTGAATCTCCCGGTTGGCTGTAAGCCTCGTCACTCCCCTGGCATTCTCCCATTGGTCCCCATTCCCAGATCCCACCTTTCTCCCTGGCCCCGGGTAAAACGAGGGCCCTCGAGATCGGGTGACAGATTTGCTTTGGAGTTTGGCTGTACAACATGGCATAAACCATCCAGCAGGATGATAAGCGAATCTCCTTCCTGCCTCTTTGTCACCTGACTGTATTACCGAATATGCCCCAGGTTCTGTGGGCTGGCGGGAACCCACAGAGCCGGGCTAAAATTACGGTAATAGTCCAGTTTTCTGAATTGCACTCCAGAGAAACAGCTTCATTCCTCAGATCACTTCAAACGCATTCCAAATCCCATCTTTCTGCCCCATCCCAAATACAATCTCTGCCGTTCTGGGTTATTTTACCCTGTATGATGGTGAGCTGTGGTAATTCCAGGCCAGTCAAACCTTTACAGGCATTTCCTGTATTGACCAAGTTTCCATGAGTTCATGGAAGACACCCACAGAAAAGGTCCATCTGTTCCACTCTAAACACTTGGGAAAGAGTCATATTAATGACCTGCTAATACCTATGGGCATTCAGACAAATTGAACCTGTAGGAGTGTTGTACCCTGTGTAGGAGGACTGGAAAACGGAGTCCTCACTTAATACAGGTTTTGCATATATATTGTTCATTAAAATACTCCACCTTCATTTCTGTTTCAGTTTTTTGTTTTGCTTTGGTATGGGGTTTTTTGGCCTTTTTTTTAGGATATTTTCTAGAATTTACCCCACCACAAACTGTTACGTTTGTGATGAAAATACATCTTACGCTATTCCCAGATGACACATGCTAATTGCTTATACAAACGGGAAGAAGGGCCACATGTTTATGCCTGAAATAATGATTAACAGGTTGATTCATTTTGGCTTACTATAAATTCCTTGAAACATAAGCACTGTTGCGAGATGTCATAGACTTTCAACAAAACACTCGTTAAGAATTACCTGCTCCTAAATGAATAAGAAGTAATTGCACTTACTAAAAAAATTACTGGGCTTGGACTATCAGAATCGCAGAATCTAGGCAAAATTTGACCTTGGAAGGTTTTCAAACCTGGAGCTGGAAACTGGGGCTATTTTTCCTATTATGAATTCAGTTTTGTACACTGCTAAGTATGCTAAGTTCTGACAAGTCTTAACTCCTCATTTCGTTTACAGATAGGCTGCATCTTAATTTGATTTCAAAGCACGGAGGCGTTGTCAAATAAACATGCCAATTTTTCCCCTATTTAAGTGCCAACACAAACCACAAAAAAAGCAAATGCAAACATATAACATTCCCAGCTCCCACTTTCCCACCTGGTTTTATGCATCCACTAGATTACCTAGACCTTGCCTTGATGTCGTGTAGTTAAGTAATGAATGTCGTTCTCCTTTATGACTCTGCCATGACTGACAGCTTGACAGCTATTTGGAAAGAATTGTAGCTATTCAAGCTAGAGGACAGAGCTCCAACATATTAGGTATTTCTGGCAACCGAAATTACAGACCTAGTAGATTTGTTACACCCTAGGAGGTGCCCTGAATCATAGAATCATAGAATGGTTTGAGTTGGAAGGGCCTTAAAGATCATCCAGTTCCAACCCCCCTGCCATAGGCAGGGACACCTCCACTACATCAGCGTGCTCAGAGCCCCATCCAACCTGGCCTTGAACACTTTCAGGGATGGGACATCCACAACTTCTCTGGGCAACCTGTCCCAGTGCCTCACCACACTCACAGTAAAGAATTTTTTCTGATATCTAATCTAAGCCTACTCTCTTTCCATTTGATTCCATTTCCCCTGTAACTACATGCTCTTGTAAAAAGTACCTTTCCGTCTTTCTTGTACACTCCTTTCAGGTACTGGAAGGCTGTAAATACCCCAAAGCCTTCTCTTTTCCAGGCTAAACAAACCTAATTCCCTTGCCTTTCCCTGTGGGAGAGGTGCTCCATCCTTCTGATCATCTTCGTGGCCTCCTCTGGACTCGCTCCAACAGATTCATGTCTTAACTGTGTTGGGGACCCCAGAGCTGGATGCAGCACTCCAGGTGTGTCTCGGCGCTGAGGGACAGAATCACCTCTCCTGACCTGCTGGCTTTGCATCAAATCTGCCGCCCCTATATAATAGTTTAAATTTGAAAAGAGAAAATAAAAGGGAAAAAAACAATTGCTCTAATTCACTGCTGAAAGAAAGTTTTTCAGCTTTCTCTCAGCTGAACTAATTTTATGAGAAACACCAAGAACATCAGCATTTTAGACTGAAAACCAAAATAAAGGTTAAAACCTAGAAGTAGGGAGAAGGGGGAAGCTGAAATGTTTGAGGAAATACACAGCCTAAAAAATGCACATAGCCTAATTCTGAAGACAGCAGACCACTGAATACCTAATACTACCTGTGCTTGTAAAGTTGAAGGTGTCAGGGAATGCTCCTAGGCCTGGAACTCATCTTCCAACAAAACACAGATATGTTAGAATTCTAATAGAATAATCCCTTTGGGCTCATGAGAAACGCTACTGTCCTAAATAATCTTCACGGTTTAGGAATTAGCTGTGAACTACTCTTAACAGGCAGTTCTGATGCAGGTTCTCTGTTTAGATGGATGACAGTCATCCCATGCTAGTTGTCCTTGTTGCTAAGAAATGGCCAAACACATGTTTACTGGATTCAGCACCTAGGATGGACCTGGGCTGCACCTGGCCCCAGAGAATCCCAGTCAGCACATGTTAAGAAAGCTACAGAAGAGTACCACAGTGTTACTGTGTCTAAGGAGAACCTTCCAAAATCACCCCCTCTTTTCCTTCCTCCTCTGCCAAGCTTTTGCCTCTGCATTACCTCCACACAGAAAGCTTCACTGGGTTCATGCAAAGCAGGGGGCTAGGAAGAGGACGACCTTCATAAAGTTGCTCAGGTCCCACAGGCAAGAGGAGAAAAGAGGAAGCTCAATGAAAATAGCAAGGCAACATTGAAATAGTTCAAGTGTGGGGTGGCTTTGTTAAACTCCTAGTGCTGAAAGGAAATGTCATTTACCTTCAAAAGAGCACTAGAGTTTATCCTGATATTACACTCATGATGTGTCATCACCGCATGGGCACCAACAGCAGCACAACATGGAAATAAAAATCCAGGTGACTCAGAAGCATCACACCACAAGCACTCCCTCCCTCCTTCCCTCCAAACTGCTAGAAAAGCTCTCAGCAGCTCTGCTCCTTGATTCAGTTAGCTGGGTAGTGTCAACATGTTGTAATAGCTGGATACAAGTACTTTCATGCAGATCTCTTAATACAAAATTGTGTCAACAGACATCTAAAACCATAGGTAACAACTTCCAAAAGAGTTCAGATGTTCAGGAATGGCCCACCTAGAGTGTGGCACATGCTAACAAGGAAAGGTTGGTTGAGGCTGGTAGGAGAACACACAGATGATTTCAAAGGGTATCGGTTTCCATGGTTGTAGCACTCATTACTAATAGACCTCAGGAAGTGTATGTCACATTGCCAGCGTGACAGCAGGCAAAACAGCATCTCAGCCAGAATCTAAACACCTGATATATTATTTCAGAAAAAAATACTTTTTTCAGTAAGAACAAACACGATTGAAGAGGTTACTACCAAAGTCCTTCATTCCTGCAATGTGGATAGTACAAAATATTCAGGCAAAATATTCCTTTTAAAAAGGCTATTATAAACCAAATATCCCTTATCTTTTTATTTTAAAAGCTTGAAAACTCCACAAAATGAAAAGCAGAGGCAAAGGCATTGTGACTACTGAATGAAAAATAATTTTCTAAAACAGGGTCTTTTATGGAGCTCCAAAGATACAACTAAAATTCAGAGACTATCAAGTGTCAAGAGAAAAAAAAAATCCTATTCTCCAAATTTTTCAGAATATTTAATAGGCAAAGGGGTCCATCATGTTTAAATCCAACAGCAGAAATATAGCTTAGTTGTTTGAGATATAAAACCATCATCATGCAAACATAGCTTCTTTCAATCTGAACATCTTGTCTTGACAGCAGATTCCTGCCATTGTGGAAACACAGTCAATCTGGTGACTTGCAAAAAAATACAAATAGATTTGGTGCTTAATATCCGTAAAAATGAAGGCACTAAAATATTTTGGTGGAGGGATAAGACTGAAACAAATTAAAAAAAAAAAAGTCTTTATACTAGTAAAGATATGCAGGTAGTGTGACTTTTTAAAAACATATACATGAATATAAAAGGGTGCACGTATATCGATGTATCAGAGGCCTGGTTTTCAGGTGGAGATGCACAGGAAAAGAAAAAAAAATCACCCACCCTCTTTCTGTATTTCGTACCTCTTCTCAACATCAATGCAATGTTTACAGTAGACATCTAAAAGTTCTTTCCAGTCTATGCTGCCCACAGGGAAGAATGTCAGAAAGCAAATACCACCTCAGTCTGGAAAGTGTGTTTAATTTTAGTTGTTATTTTACTTGATCTTTTACAGAGATACAAGCAATGCAAAGCATTTTATAAGTTTGTATCATGATGTACTGATCACACAGCAGCTGCCTAGATTGCTAGATTTTGCAAGCTGAAGGAAGACTAAGCCCATTGCCATAGCTTTCACACTTTCAGAACATTTTTTTCCATTTTAAATTCAAGAAAATTATAGTCATTATAACTCTAATCAAACCATTATAAATACTACACACACAATAAGTATCCTCTTTGCTGTGGAATTTGCTTACCTCATTATCAGTGAGAATCATCAGAAAATTTTCATGTGAAAAAAATTAAGAATGGAAAGGACTATGTGGGAAATCTCACAAGTTAAAATTTCAAAGAAGTAAACCACAGGTGACTATTTATTTGCCACATGCTATAAATACTATTTCTATCATTTAGAAACAGTATTTAACAAAAACTTTAGTTTTATCAAAATTTTAATCTACTTTAGGACCTCAGCCTCGCTCCCAAGCTGCCATTAGGGTTAGGGTTAGGGTTTGGGGTGTCACAAAGACTACAGCTCTAGGAACACTGTACCTAGAATAGGCATGACAAGGGAAGCATGGCATTGCTCCAACAGTGATGCCTCCACATCCACTTTTAGAACCACAGTGATGTTCCTGGGGTTTAAGTCAGTATACTTAACACTGCAAATATACATTAAATCAACACAGCACACAGTAACAAGATGCACAAATAATTTTTCATTATAGTGACATCTTAATGGCAAAGAGCATAAATATGTATTTACACAGCAGTTTTGTAAGGCATCCTGGCAATTGTCCATTGCATATTATTTTCTTTAGGAAACAAAATCTTCCTTACATATCAAATTTAAGATTGCACAACTAATGGTACTAGCAACATGGTAAATACAGAGAGGGATACGCATAAACAGACACCCAAAACTTGCATATTGCAAATATTGCCTCAAGATTACAGTTTTGGGAAACCACCTAGTGTGTCTAAGGGACACGTACTAACTGAAAACTGAAAGTAGAGTAAGTCACCACTTGCTTTATATGGTTGCTCATATGTTCATAATGCTGAAGCATTTGGAGGTTACAAATCATGCAAGATACAAGAAAATTGGAAAAGCCACAAAGCTGCTAAAGTGCTAGGACCTAGACAGAGCTGAAAAATTGTTGCCATGTCTTAAAACAAATGCTGTGAAATATTGAACATATCACAGTTTGAAAACGTAGGTCTCTTCTCTCATTCTCTGATCCATATCATTACTGGGAGAAAAGAGAAGAGGTGAAAAGCCACAGGCACCTAGCCCCTGATCCACACACATGGAAAGGCAAGTGATTTGCTCTATTCACCTTTATTTCGTCCTGTGGAACTGTCACTCCTTGTGGAAAGCTACAAACCTCTGTCTTTAAATTAAATTACTTTGTTAGTCAGTGAGAACTTGGCTTGGCGAACAGGCCTTACAAAACCTTCCTGCGCAACCCTCACATAAAGCTCTCATAAATACATCAGCGTATCAGGCAGCTCGCTATGAGGAGGGGCAAGGGTGAACTTGCACTTACTGGAAATTTCGAAATTACCCTTTTGTAACGCCGCTATCCTGAAAAATCTTCCTAAGACAAACACGGAGGAGATAAGCAAGTGCATGAGACCAAGCTTTTCTCACTTCGCTTGAGCAACGAGTATACACCGGATGGGGCTCTGAGCAAGCAACCTAGTTTAGTGGAAGGTGTTTCCTGTCCTGGCAGAGGAGTTGGAACTAAATGATCTTCAAGGTCCCTTCCAACCCACATCATTCTATGATCCTATGCAGTGAACAGTTCACTGCGGCGATCTGCGCTCGGCTCTGGTATCCTGCATCATCTTTCGAGAGCAGAACTCACACACCCCGCCCGCTCCCCGGACGGAGGGGGATGCCTCCTCCTCTCCGGCGCAGGGGATGCTCCCCGCCAGGACCCCCTTCGGACGGCGGATGCTCCATCCCAGGCCCGAGGGACGCGCCCCGCCACATCGCTCCCGCGGCTCCCGAAGAGCGAGGCTGCTCCCCCGGCTCAGCTCTCCAGGGCACCGCGCTCCCTCGGCTCGCTCCTCCCATCGCGCCTGCTCCGCCTTCCCCGACCCGCGAGCCGTGGGACGCTTCTTTCCGTGAGGAAGTGGCCCGTCGGTGGGGTAGAAGGAGGAGAGAACTGCTGGCCAGCTGGGGAGCAGGCGGGGCGGGGAGGCGAGGCAGGGGGGCGGCAGGAGCGGGGCTGCGGGCCCCGCTGCGCCCGGCGGAGTGCGAGCATGAGCGGCGGGGATGGCGGTGGGGGCCGGGCGGGCGCCCTCAGCTACGCCCTCCCCTCCATCCCCTCCAGCAAACTCCCGGATTTGCGATTTATCAGCCGGGGCGCTTACGGGACCGTGTCCGCCGCCCGCCACGCCGACTGGAGGGTCCCGGTGGCCCTCAAATGCCTGCAGGGGCCGCTGCTAGACAGGTAACGGGGTGGGCAGGGGGCCCGGCATGGGCCATCGCCGGGGGAAGGGCCGAGCTGAACCCGCCTTTCCCTAAACCAGCCCCCGGAGAGGGGTCCAAGTGCCGGTCGAAGATGCCGGCGCGGGTTTCTGAGGTCTGTGGATCAGACCCTGATATTTCGGTAGCAGGCTTGCTTTAATTCCATGGGGAAAGGGGATCCCACGAGGATGATTCAGCTTGGGCCAAGAGAAAGCACGGGCCGGCCCCGGAGCTTCCTCTTTTTCGATTATTGTAAATAGGGGTGGTTTCGGTATCGGTCTGTGAGACACTACTTTCTTTTGGAGGTTTTTTCTTCTGCACTGTGCACCTTGAGCCCTCCTCAAGGTGGGATTGACAGAGTTTGGCTTCTTGCTGGGTCTGCTGGTTGCTAAACATTTTGCTGAGGTGTCAACAGGGTGTTAAATTATAGTGATTACTATAGATTTGGTGTTTACATAGAGAGAGAACTATGGGGAGTATACTGTTCTATCCAGTAGAGATTGCTTCTAGCTTCCAGAAGAAGCTTCTCTGAGACAACGCAAAATTACTATTTTTTTTGCCAGATCTCACAATACTGGGAGAAGCTGATTTTAAAATAATAGGCTTGTAGGCCCCCCT
Organism: Struthidea cinerea; assembly: GCA_013397865.1. Taxonomy (NCBI): domain Eukaryota; kingdom Metazoa; phylum Chordata; class Aves; order Passeriformes; family Corcoracidae; genus Struthidea; species Struthidea cinerea. The sequence continues at coordinate 67,760 of VZTI01002802.1, forward strand.
GTACAACTGGTATTTTCCATATAACAATCGGTTTCCCCATTTTCCAGGTACCCAAGTGGTAGCATATTTATTACAGGAGCTGTCGCTCCATGTAAGGGGGTAGCAAGTTGTACCTTTTCATTCGTCTCTGTCTTACTCAATTCCCATAGTTACAATTTCTTAACATATCAATTCAAATTTGCCTCTTCTTAGGCTGTCTGAAGCCTGCCTGACTGTAAACCTGACTCTGAGTCTCATCTTGGTGTCTTCAAGCTTTATTGCCTCAGGTTTCTTTGATCTAGTGTTAGGCCCTTAGGTAGGATAGCTTCGCTCAGAAAGGCTTCTAGTCTTGTGACCCAGTATGCTAGAATATAAGACAAGTTGTTTTAAGCTCTTGCACCACTTATTACCCAGGTGTGTGTATACACAGGCTGTATCTCTGAAATCTGGCCAGAAATGGAATCTCAGTTATGTTGTGTTTTCTGACAAGTTGGGCG
>VZTI01002802.1:68268-187612 GCA_013397865.1 Struthidea cinerea
GCGGGGGGGGAGGGGGGGGAGGGAATGGGTGTTACAGGGTTTTTCTTGTTTTGGAATTTTCTTTTAAATTTAAATGTCTGCTGAAATCCCTGCTAATTGGAAATACAGCATTTATCCACACAACTCAGTTGGGAGGAAACACCAAATACTATTTTTAGCCTTGCAAGAATTTGGATTAGTGGGATATCTAACCTGTGAAATTGTGATTAAAAGGGCAAGTGAGGTAATCAAAATAATTCAGTCACCTACCGTATATCATGCAAAGCCCAGAAATGCTACCAGAATACTGAAAGCTGTAAAAAAATCTATTATACCTAAGTCTCTGCTTTGTTGGTTGTATAGTAGGCAATATAAAATGCCACCCTGTAAGTGTTGTGAAGAAAAGGGATGAGTTCATGGTGCCATTAATTGCCCAAGTGGGAAAGTGTGTGCTGTGCATCCCAGAATATGGTATGTGACCAGCCAAAGAGCAAAGCCAGTTGGGAAGCTGTTGTGGGAATGTACTCATTTAGGCATTACTCAGTGCCCTTCTGGTACGGAGCAGACAAAGGTGAAGTGACTGACAGACACAGGAATAGACTTCAGTGTGTCACAATTTGTTTCCCTGCCACAGCTGAATCCCATCCAAATTTGCCTTGCTGTCTGGGAAACCCCTAGCTTCCTCAAACCTAGTCATTTCTGGAGAGAGGGAGGAAGGCATAGAGTTGTGTCTTCCATCCCATGCTTTTCTCAAAGGCTGCCTTTTTACTTCTGTCATTTCCTAGAGTTTCGTATAAGTCTTTTTCCGCCACATAGATCAAAGGACATTAATTTAATATCTATCTAAATTCAAAGTTTCCTGCTGTTGAGAGCTGCAGGCTTTAGTTCACAAGGCTTCCTGTTTTCCCCATATGTCCTGATGGCCTTTTCTTTGTGAGTGCTAAATCCACCTTGATGGATCCAGACTGCTGTGAGTGCTTCGGGGTGTGCCCTGAGCTCGATGGGCACGAGCCGGCTCTCACCCCAGAGCTGTGCTGTGCACATAGCACAGTGCTGTGCTGAACAAATCATGATGGGCATAGCCCTGGCCCCAGCACAGCCCTATTGCTTCTGAGTCAGACTGGCTCATATCCAAAGGAGCTATCTTAAATGTGCTGTAAATGTCCTGTATTTGAATATCCTGATCATGTACTGTACCAGTCTCCACTGGTATAAGATCTAAATCCTTTTTTTTCTGAATTATGCTTCATGGTCCAACTATCCTCATTGACAACAAACCCATTTTTTTCAAGACTATTTGAGATATAAGGTATACCAAATAGTTTCTATTTTTAGGGATAGAATCATACTCAATCTTAAATAAAACTTGACCTTCTCATTTCCGTATGCTGCAAGGTCTGAATTTGTCAAGATGCATCAAACCCACATTTATGAGGAGTTTTGAGGTAACAGAGAGGATCCACACAGTCAAATTCAGGCATCCAAACACGATGAGACTGGTCTGTTCCTGCTTCCTGTGCGTCTAGGGAATGTTTTTTCCAGAGAGTGATTCAAAGCAGGGGATCAGTTTGAAGGAATGATTTATGCAAAAACAAAGCACAGGTAATTGTTCCTTTTCCTTCAGGAGTTCAAAAATGCTTTCCTTTAGCCCCTATTATTTTAGCATACATCAGAGTCCACTAAATTTAAATGGTTGGAGAATCATGGGTATTAAAATCTCCACTCTGTAGGAAATAAATACTGGGCCTGAGTGAAAATTCAGGGTTGGAAGATGTTTAGTAAAGTAGGACAAATGCAGCTGGTTGTTACCCTTATGGTTACAAAGAACGGTGGAAGCTGGAAGTTCTGACTGTATCCTTATTTACTGGAAACATGGATGAAATGTGTGATGGAAATAGAGAGATTTGTGTGGTATTGCAGAACCAGGGAAGCTGTCTTGTCTTTGCAGATTCTAATTTGTCTTACACTGTCTTGTTCTCAAAACAGCATGATAGAAATGAAGAGGTGGTGGTACTGCATACAGGGATATAATTGACAGAGAATATAGTGAACCCAGCATTTGCTTTGAGTTTCCTAGTACTGGTATGGTAATGTATATTATTTGTTTGCTTGTTTTCTTTAAGCGATAGAAATCACCTTCTAAAAGAAGCAGAGATATTACACAAAGCCAGATTTAGTTACATTCTGCCAATTTTGGGAATTTGCAACGAGCCTGAATTTCTGGGGATAGTGACAGAATACATGACAAATGGGTCATTAAACCAGCTATTGCATGGGGTAAGTGTATTTACGATCTTTAAATACGCTATCTGGCTGCTTCAAGTAGATTGCAATTTCCATACTTAATTAGTATAGTGAAGTACTTTATTTATAATATTTCACATTAAAAGATGGTCATTATCCCTAGTAGTTTTTGGTGCTCAGATAAACCTTCTGTATCTCAAAAAGACAACTAAATTCAGCCAACTTAGGTTTTGTTAAACTTTTTCCTTTAATGTTGTGACCTATAACTAGCTTTATGTTGCATTATTACATACAGTCACTTTAAAAATCTCAGTTGTTCTCTAATTAGATTCTGAAATACTTATGCTTGCTTTAGTCTGGCTTTCTGAAGTACTACCAGTACAAATACTGATTTTTTTTCATGAATTTGAATATTTTAAAAAAAATTAAGATTTTGATGTTAGTTTATAGAAGCCAAATATTGCTGACATAAACAGGTATGAATATTTCTTGCAGATCTTATTCTCTGAATAAATTCTCCTGTGCTGAACTCTCAGTTGCTCCCATTAGCTTGGCCTGAACATACAGTGTTGCTACTGCAAAGCTACTGCAGTTGAGTCTCAACAGCACTGAAGTCTCTTCTCCGCCCCTTGATCAATAAACATCTTGTGCCTTAGAGAGCTCAACTGTGTGTTTTTAATAAAGGCATTAGTGCCAATATGACTTTGAAGATTTCAGTTGAGTTTTACTGCATTTTTCTTGCTGTATTATTATTTATAAAGGTAGTATTTTGTGCATAATTTCAATACAGCATTTTTGTTCCCCAATGTCAGTAGAAGATATGATTGCCATTCTTTGTGTAGGACTCATAAATTGTGGGTTGCAAGTTTCATGTAGAAGTTCATCTGTAATTCATATTTCCATGTGAATGAGTAATGTAGCAAATGTTCAACATCATGTATGTCATGAACTATTATGTGAATGCTAGGAAATGGAAACATAGCACTGCATAATTATTTTTTAATAATATTTCTTTTAACAGCTAATGAGTCTTAATGCTGTGTTACAATTTTTTAAGGAATTTCTGTAATGTATGTTTTGAAAGATTACTGCATGCCCAAGTCACTTTCTTCTTCTTATAAAATAAGTCTTTGTGTATGCTGTTAGGTCAGAACAGAGGATATTCTTGTTTTGTGGTTTTATCTTGGCAGAAAGACGTATATCCTGACATTCCCTGGTGCCTGAGATTCCGCATTCTTTACGAAATTGCTTTGGGAGTAAACTATTTGCACAACATGAGTCCTCCATTGCTGCACCATGACTTAAAAACCCAGAACATTTTGCTGGATGATGAGTTTCATGTCAAGGTAGGGTTATTTAATTCTTGTGTTCTTCAGCATCCAGAATGAGTGAAAGTGTTTTCATCGTTGTAGAGGAGGAAGGGTGAGGTTGTGGCCACACAGAGAGGATGTAACTGTATGGTGGACTTTTTCTTCTATCCTTGCAGACAGAACTTTGGAGTTTTTCTTTTGAAAACTCTGTATTAATCAGTTGTGGATTTAATCTATCTGAAAAGAGCAGAAAGATAGAATTTGGGCTGTTTCTGCCATAGCAGTAGCTGATACTCAATAGTGGTGACACTCTTGTTTGTCAGCCTTCCAAGGGTAGCTACATCTGGCCGTTTCTGAGAAGAAAACAGAAAGTGTTCCTGACCAAGATGCTCTGACAAGTTACTTCTGATAGGCAGAAGGTCAATTCAAATGTTAAGGCTCCATTTGATACTTATCACGCAATGTGGAAATATCTATTCTGTTGGTGTAGTATAAGAACAGATAAAACATGACTGAAAAATCTTACTATGTTGGAAGGTGGCTTTTGTGAAGCTCCTTAGAACAAGCAAACATACATGCAGAAGTATCAGTAGTTTAAAGCTTTAATTCTGCCTTTTAAAATATCGCTGCCATGATGTGAAAAAGAGACTAAAAGTACTTCTGAAAAAATGTTTAGGTGCTTCCATAATTGCAAGAGTTGGGTTTGTTGTTTCATGTTCTTTTAAAAGATCTTCTGTTTTTATAATGGATAGAATATGTTACTCAAGTAAATGGAAATAAGAGATATTTTGCACTGAATTTATACTTGAAAAGTGAATGCTTGAGTTGTTACTGTAAGATGAATCTCCTTGTGAGTCCTTTGAGCAAAGATCCGTGGCTGATTTCTTCTTCCTCCGTTGCACAGAAATTTTTCTTGGCAGCAAAGTGCCTCACATGGCTTTGTCTCCACTCACACCCTCAGCAGGACATACTTCCTCCCACTCAATTGTGCTGGTATTGCCATCTCTCAAGCTTCCTGGCAAACCTGATCAGGGAACTAGTCCAAGTCATTTTTTTATCCACTCTTTTTAATCCCTAACAGCTTTGGTGTGGCCTGGTGCTCTGCCTGATCACATCTGAACAGTTTCTTTGCTGAGGCAGTTGAAGGGAAGAGGTTAACTCTTGCATACCTGCCCTGCCTCCTGTAAGGAGTGTCCTTAGGGTTTTAAGTGAAGCAAGGTTCTCTAAATTAGTACAGTTGACAAGAAATGCAAACAAGGTTATCATGCATGCCAAATAGAAGAAATATTGCGTATGTGTAAAAGTAACACCATTCACAGAGTGCTTCTGGCTGTCCCTGCTCTACTGAATGAGCGAGAGTTAAGACCAATTACAATGAGGAAGGCTTGATGAGAGTGAGTTGTAGAGAAGAAAGGTCATTGTGGATTTGGATGTATGCTCTTCAGAAAGCTTGTTTCTGTTACCTTTGTTGCCTTGCACAGGCTTTCACAGGCATCTTTGTTGAAAATATTTTTGCCATAGTGCAGAGCTGGTAGCTGGCTGCTTATCTCTCTCCCATGTATGCCAGACACTGCAGCTCAGCCAGGAAGTGTATTCTGCTAAATGTTTGTCTCTCTAGCCATAACCTAATGTGACATCTGGCACCATGGCTCGTGGATATCTGAGGATGTAAACTGAAGTCAGTTACTTCTTCATGTAGATGCACTGCATCCTATAGAAAGGAGCAAGGCCCCAGAGTACACAGTAAAGAAAGTATTCAGCAACTTTTTGCAGCACAGAACTTCAGAATATCAAATTTATTAATTCAAGATTAGTATGTTATAGCTTTGGAAAGGAGGTGAAGTGCCCTAAAATTTTTCTGTGAAGAGGTCTGCCTCAGGATATTGGCAAGCTGAGTTATGTACAGCTATTATGATTTATACTAAACTTGTTCTTTCTTCACAACCAGGGAGCTACAAGTGATCGATGATTTTTTGTTTGCTTTTTTTAACACAAGGAAGTGATTTTCTTCATGTGGCACAGCTATCTACAGTAGATTCCTCAGCCATAGAGTACCTGAGTCCTTCATTAAAAGGATAGGATAGGGCAGTGCTGTAGGGACAGCATGAGTCATGACCTGGGAATGCTTTATGGACTGGAGTTGATGTTTCCTATTGCTAGGAGAACCACATACCTTTTGTGTGTCAGGTTAAGAGCTTTGGGTGACCCCTTCTTCTGGGCATATTTCAAGAATTTCTGACAACTGTCAGCAGATAAATCCAGTTTTTCTTCTCAGAACAACTGATTTGACCTTTCCAGATTGCAGATTTTGGCATGTCCAAATGGCGTGTCATATCCATGTCACAATCACGAAGTGAATCCTCTCTGCCGGAAGGAGGGACAATTATCTACATGCCACCTGAGGATTACAACCCCAGCCAGAAAACCCGGGCAAGTGTGAAACACGATATCTACAGGTAACTCCTGTTGTTCTCCAGTGGGGTTTGAAATCTGAACTCAGATTTGATTTATTGAACTTAGATTTTAACATATTCTCAGCAATTTTATTATTTTCAGTGATAATATCATAGTTGTATACACGAAATGAATGGGAAATAAAGAATTGAGCGATAGCTGGATTTAATGACTCACTTCTTTTGTGCTGTGACAAGTGTAATGCTCCAAAATTAAGCTGAGACTATAGAAATAGGTAGGGGAGGCTGATTTCTGTAAATGAGAGTACATGTACAGACAGTGTAGGGAAAGAAGAAAGCCATTCACACCATTAAGTCAATGCACATACTCTTGTAATATGTGCAATCAAGTGACATAATTTTCAGAATGTGCTTGGGGGAAAGAAGAAAATGTATTTTTGCAAAGAAGGTAGATAAAAACAGGTTAGTGGGGTTGGAGAAAGTGGTTATAAGAATCTCCTTAAGGAATAATTTATTTTATGAAAGTTGTGGTAGTTTTGTGTTGGGCAATCCTGAGTACAAGTAATAGAATAGTAAATGGAGACGTGGTGACCCATGTAACAAAAGGAAATCGCTCTGAGGATATTGGAGTTACAATTGGATGATCTGAAATGGTTTAGAGAGCTCAGAGATTACTTGAAGGATTTTGGGAGGAATTATCATGTGTAAAGGAAGATTGAGGAGACATGAACTGGCCAATCACTGTGACAAAGTCCATCACTCTGGTGCAGTCTACCATCTTTACCTTCACTGATCTCTGATATTGTTGTATCTTGATGAGAGATGACTCAGTCTCAGAGGGTCCCACTGACTTCCAGGGAGACCACTACTTCCCTTAATTATCCCTTACCCTTAAGAAGCACATGAAGTTCCTTGGCATTCCTGTCCAAAGAACACAGATGACAACATACCTGCTCTCCTTACCCTTTGATGAGAAGATGTGGATAAGGAAAACATTGAAAAGAAAAAATAGTGTATTAAGAGGGAAGAAAGGGTGACTGGCGGCTTAATGAATGGGTGGAGATGAAGAAGACAAATGTTTGTTAGAAAGAAAATAGTATTTTCAGAGGAGTAACAACCAAATGGGAGAAAATAAGAGAACACATCAGTAGAAGGGTATAGAAAAACAGTAAATCAGGAAGGAAAGAGATTATCTGAGAAGAAGAGAAACTGAGACAACATTGGAAAGAGAGATGTTCAAGGCAGGAAGACATGAAGGTGCAGAGACAGTGAAGGACCACCAGAAAGACCACACAGGAGGATCTGTGCTCACAATCAGAAGGGGATGCTACAAAGCAGAAATAACAAAGGAAAACAGAAATATTGTAAAGGGGAATGCTGCAGTGTTGTAGAACTGAGAAAATAATCTTTAACTGTAGAGAGATTCCGAACTGAATGAAAGATGTTATTAAATATTTGGATATTTTCTGGCTGTCTCTTAAATTGATCACAGCTGAGTGTTGTTGCAATATTGAAGCTAATTTGTGAGGAAGGATCTTTCATAAAGAAACATTGTTTAAACAACAGTCAAACAGCATTAACTTCTACAAAAGGGATGATTTGCTTTACCAAAAAAATCAGCCTGCATGGATTTATCAGGAATACATCAAAAGCAGACTTTCTAACAGCTTTTATTAAAAGCTACATGAATAAATTTTATCATTGAAGAATGTTAAAATATAAACAGAATAAATAGTTAGGAAAACTCAATTTATATGATTTGATTTTAAGCATCAGTTACTTGTTTCTTACTTCATTTTTTTGAATTCTTACTTGGTAGCTGTTGGATGGTGCAGTTCCCTAAAGCAGTTAAAGGTAACCTGTATGCAAAATTTGGTACTTCCTAGTGATGCAGGAAGGAAGCTCAGTGCGTTCGTACCAAAGGTGGGGAGCAAGCCTTAACAGCAACTGATCATGGTGGTTGTTTCCTGGAATGACACTGTCACAACACTTATAAAGACTTGGACTGAAAGCATGGAAATGCACACTTGTCAGCACCTTGCATGTATTCTGAAGTTATGGAAGCACTGAAGCTTTAGCCTGGATTGTCTTTTCTAAATCCGAGTAGTGGAACCAGATACTTGAATACAGTGCTAGGACCTTTTGGGATAAATCATGGAATAGAGCTTCACTCCGATATGATAGAGTACGTGAGGAAAAATTGGAGAGAAGGACTGAGAATTCAATGCTGCTTTTAAATGAAATCGTCTAACCTTATTTAAATTACAAAGTTGTTTAAAGTTACCTCTTTTTAGTGTATCCTGATGGCTGAAGAGAGTTAGCTAGTTTACTAAAGATGGGGCAAGTTTGTACTCACTCAACCACTTGCCATTCATGTTGGTGTGAACAGAAAAGAAGGTCACTGGTTTGAGTAAGCACATGTGTGTTCAGTCTCCTGGCGTTAGTTCAGAGTAGTCTTCCCAAGAGTCTCTTTTGGAAAGTGAATGCTGTGTGTAAGTGACATCTCTCCCTATGGAGAAGATTGCATGTGTTGAAAGCATGTTATGGGGGGGGTGAGGAGGAAGCTGGAGTGGGCATCCCAAGTGCAAGTTTGTATCTTACCTGTCTCTGTGACACTGTGTTGGGATAGAGCTGTGGGTCAAAGCCATCCTCCCTGCTAATACCCAGCTTCCCTTGGGAATGTCGGGGAGTGTCAGTCTGTACTGGGAAGGTGCCAGAGTATTGCAATTAGGACAGAGCAGTTGGCTGTCTGGGGCTCATTTTAGTTTGCGTGCTGAGATTGAAACTCCATGTACATAATTCACAACGTATTAGCAGAGCCAGGTTGATACAGATTTGGAATAGGAGTTTATATGCCATGGATCTTTTCTGTACTTAATAGCATTAACTAGTTCTAGCTGAAGTCACCCTCTAGTTTTCATATATTCCTGTCATCATTTTAGTTAGCTATAGTCAGTCCCATGTGTGCTCACAGGACGATTTTACCAGAACATTTTAAATAAAATACAAAGCTGAGCATATTGTGTTGTTAAGTGTTGGCAGTCTAAAATAACACCTTCTGTACTTTTTATACTGTAAACAGTTACGCAGTTATCATGTGGGAAGTGATGTCAAGGAAACAGCCATTTGAAGGTAAGGCCATGTCTTCTGTTAACTTATTTTTCCTGCCTTACCTAGAGGTTAAACCTGGGGACTTCATTTTGGGGGTTACTTTCTAATAATTCAACTTGAAAGCTTGTTGAAGAACACTTTGAAATACTTTTCAAATTAGACTCTTTTTTTTAGTATCTTCTTCTTTTTTAATTACAGTGTTGTTTCATAAATTAAGAATACTTTTTCCTTAATTAAAAAATAAACATAACCTTATTTTGATGAGCTATAAATTCTGTGCCTACAAACCAAATTACTCCTCCTATATAGTAAGCTCTTTATATTGCATATATTTCTAATGACTTCACAATGTCTGTTTTGACAGAAGTTATAAACCCCTTGCAGATAATGTACAGCGTGTCACAAGGACAGCGACTAGACTTGAGTGAAGGAAGTCTGTCAATGGACATTCCTCATCGCGGGCTTATCATAAGATTGATGGAAAGTGGATGGGCACAAAACCCAGATGAAAGACCATCGTTCTTAAGTGAGTTTACCTTGCATAATGAGATTTTTAAACTGCCAGATTTCTGTTGAATGTGGTACTTACAGAGCAAGGTTATAGTCACGAAAGGGAAGTGTTAAAGATGTCAGAAGATGCATGTGCTCAGTCTTGTTGGTTATGACAAGGTGCTTGGCTGCTTCCTTCATGTCTGTAAACAAACTTTTATGAATGGAATTATGTGTACGCTGTAAAATCCAGTTATTGGAGTTACTATTGTTATTATTGGGTTATTGGAGTCTTTTGCATTTACCATCTCTTAATTTACCTGTAAAAAAGCAGCATGCTTTGTTTAACTACTTGTGTTTGGAGTATTTTTGTTTATTTTTGAAGATTGTTTGGGGTTTTTAAGGGGGTATGGGAGAAGTGAAGTATAAAATGAGTAGTAGGGGATTTATGACCCCACAACCAACAGCAATGAACCACTGCATATCAGATAAGTTGTAGTGACTTCAACTTGTATTTGCATCTCAGTGTAAATCTTTCACTGACACTTTATGTTTTATTGTTCCATCTCCTTTATCAAGCAAGAACTGGATTTTCTTTTTTTCCAAGGAAGGAAATGTATCTAAATACACTATTTTCTAAAATCAAAAAGAATAGACACATCATGTTATTTCCATATGCATTCTTGTTTTCCAATGGCAATTAACAAAAAAAAAAGAAAGTAGCAATTTAAGAATATGGTCACACCGAAGGGAAAATTATCTCGGATATGTACTACAGTGTGAGCTAACTTGGATTTTCTTCTTGGTGCCCTGTCTGTAGTGAGATGGTCTTTGAAAAAAAAACGCATTGCTTTTGCCTCTACTTTACTATCGTAAAAGGAAAGAAGAAGTTGCAAAACCGTTGCAAAATGAAGGGAAGTAAAGCTCCCTGATGGGGAACTCAAGCAATTACAATAGCACAGGGACACTGACACAGACGCAAACACAAAAGCACCCGAATGCCCTTTTTGTTAAATAAGCTTTAAATACAAAAGTTCATCTAACCTGTCTGTTTCTCTTACAAAGAAAGGATAAAGACTGCTTATCGTCATCTCTCTGCATGTACTTAGAGTGTGTACCTACAATTTAAATACAGTCCATGAAAATTGACAATGCTAGTATTTCAGTGTGGAAAATGGCCTGCCAAACCTGTAAAACTCCCAGAGTTGAATGTATGTCTTGAAGATGCTAGTGTAAAAAAAAGTTCATGTGGAAGAATAGTGGTAAAATTATAATAAAATGTATTAATAAGGATGCCATATGATGAGTTGCTAATATGGTAAATTAGTTTTCCTGAATCAGTGGAGTTCACAGAAAAGCAGTACAATTGTGATATGCTGTCGTCCTTTCCTGTTGTATTTGAGCACAGTTTCAAAGACATATTTTTATAATATAGTCATCTCAAAATGTGAAATATTTAGAATTATAAACTTCTAAGCGCTGGAAAACAAGGGAGCGTAGCGCAGGTGGTTGTTGTTGGCTTACTGGACTGTCGTGTGCCTCCCTGTGTGAGCAATGATTTTAACTTCTCTGACCTACTGCATTTGGTGAGAGTGAAGCCAGTGTCATTTGGTTTCACTGGCTGTGACAGGTCAGTGCCTTGACTATCCCGTCTTCTCTGGCCCTTCCTCATGCCTTAAGCATGTATTCTGGATGTTGCTGTGTGTTTCTTTATTTTTCTGGTATAAATCTTTAACACCGCCTCTGGAGTGGGAAGAAAGCAACCCACTCTGAGGTCTTATGGTGTTTGGTCCCATTCAGCTAATCAGGCTTGATGGGTCTGCCTTGAAACACAGCAAACTCACCAATCTTTCCATTCCATGAATGCAAGACTTGCAGTTCAGCCCAGCTGTGGATCTCTTTTGACACACAGTGATCAGGTGGCCAGATCAGATCAGGGTTTCTTTTGGTGGTGTGAACTGTTCTAACAGAAGCAAGCAGATTCTGTTTTAGCAGCATAAGTGGTTTGATACGTGTCAATAGACAAATTATTTTTGTAAATGTAAGAAAGACACTTTAGTAAAATGACACCTTGATTTCCACTTCAAACTATTCACCAAGTACTCGTCTCTTGTTTAGAATGTTTAATAGACCTGGAGCCAGTTCTGCGAACATTTGATGAAATAGCTATGCTGGAAGCAGTAATTCTGTTAAGGAGATCAAAGGTAAGTATCGTTTGTTACAGTCATGAATTGGTCAAATAAGTTGGTAACTTTCACTTGCTAAAAGAAGTGTAATCTCCCTTGTCATTTCTCCTCAGTCTCCTTTGTCTAATCTTGTATCTGGTTGAAACATGCCTTTGTACAGGGCTGCCATCTTGTCTTATAGCAGAAATTTAATACAGGTAAATATTTCTCTTCCAGTCACAATATGAATCACAAAGTATTTACAAGAGTGGAAAGAAAGCAAATGTGGAGCAGATATCTCTAAATATACCTCTGAATCCTGAGAAGGTAAATACTTTACATGTTGCATTTGGTATTCAGCATCCTGAGAGCTTAAAGGAAGGTTAACATGGTAAGGGAAGTTGTTCTGCACTTTACTTTCCTGTGCAGTCAGGAAAGGCATAAAATGCATTAGCCAGGGTGTAACAAATGCAAAGCCATGTATGTGAAGATAGTAAAGGGTGGGTATGCAGAAATTAGAAGGGCATCTAAATACGGGAAAGCTCTAAATATGGCATGAAGCTCTGCCAGGGGAGGTTTAGATTGGATATTAGGAAAAGGTTCTTCACCCAGAGGGAGATCAGGCACTGGAACAGGCTCCCCACGGAAGCGGTCACAGCACCAAGCCCGGCAGAGTTTAACTGTTTGGGCAATGCTCTTGGGCAAATGGTGTGACTCTTGGGGTGGTCCTGTGCTGGGCCAGGAGTTGGACTTGATGATCCCCGTGGGTCTCTTCCCACTCCGCATATTCTGTGAGTCTGTGATCCCCTCAAGGAGGAATGCAGCACACAATGCCTGCCAATAGTAAGAGATTGTCTACTGCTCCCTTACACCTCTACGGAGCTTGCTTATATAGGGTCATACAGATTTGCATTTATATTTTGATTCTTAATGCTGCTGCTTTTGGTTCTTGTATACAAAATTGCTGTCATCTTTAGAAAAATACAAGTATTGTGATTATATTATTTCTTCTGATTTACTGTATTTTAATTGTGTTGTCTATTGAGCATTTAGATAGCAGGTAAAACACAGTGACGGGAAGGTTCTCTGTAAAAAATTGCAGCTACATATTTGTTTAGTGTGCCTGTTCAATATACAACTGGATTTCTTGCAGCTGACATATTCTAGCTCCATACAGTGTGATGCACTTCCCCTTCGGAGCATCTCTCCAGATACATCAAAACTCAAGTCTATTCCCCAGTGTAACATCCTCTCATCAGGTGAGATACTCTTGACTTTGTGTAAATTTAAGTTGCTATTGCAGCTTTACATTCCTACTGTGGCATTGCATTTGTGTAGTAGAAAGTTGGGTCTCTCTATGTCAGAAAAAAAAGTCTTCTGTAAGCTTTGTGCTCTGGGTAAAAAACTAGTGTTTTTAAGCTCTGATTTTCTGTTCCTGTCACATGAGAAATCTCTACAGCTCACAGGTTCAGTTTTCCTGCTCAGAGTTGTGAGTGGAGAGGTAACATTTACTTGTCCCTTCAGACTCCTGGCAGTTTAGTTAACTGCTTTTTTTTTTTTTTTTAAATTTGTGAACTACTTCTGAATATAAAAAGGCTACACATTTTAAGGCATTCTAGAAGCTGAGTAAACTCAAAGTTTCCAGTACAGCCTGACCTCTAGATCATTGTGAATTCAATAAATAAAAATGGCTTTAATAGACTGCTTTGCAAAAGTATCTGCACAGACCTTTTGTAGCTGTCCCCTTTTATGAACAAAAGTTGGCAAAATTCCCTGAGAAAATTCAATTTTGAGGTTTTGCTGGCGTCAGAAGCCAGAAAAATGCAATGGGACCCAGGTGGAATAGAAATACATTGTGAAACTAAAACTGCATTTAAGTTTCTTCCCTTGACGGAATGCAAGCATATTTCAAAAAAATGGAGTGTCCTCTGGCATTGCAGGGACCAGGAGTATGAAAGCAGACAAGACTATTGACTTCACTGCTATGAGATAAGGACATCAAAAAGTATTCTGAGGTACTGCAAAACCAGACATACTCTGGTACAGGTAGGAGAACACAGAGTATGTGTTCAGCTTCTGTTTGAACACATACACAATTTTGAACTTCTGCTCTGTGTCCTGGAAAGATATAAATACAGGAGGAATTTGGGAAAATAAACTGTGAAAGGCTTAAGGACTTTCAGTTACTGGAGAAAATGGCAGAAAGCAAGTGCAGGATACTTTGGCTGTACTTCAACTAGAGCATTTATCTACACAGCATAAAAACCTCGGAGATGATGAATAACTCGTATTTACCTAGCTTAATAAGTATGTTGTGATGAATTTTAGAACATGGAGTATTAGTTTGAACATGAGCATGGACTGTAAGTGTAGTCACATAAGATAATAGTAAATATCAGCCTTTCTTGCTGCTGGTTCCTGTTAATAGTTGTTGTGTCTGGCTGTGGAGGGCATCAATGAAAATCTGTTGGTACAATTAATCTGAGTGATCAGCTGGTGGTCGTTTTATAGAGTCATTGCTTAGATTTTATTGTGTTTATGTATAGATACTGTAAAGCTTGTGAAAATAGTGCCTACAAAACCTTACTGCAGAAGCATTTGTTATTACTTTGCCAATAGCTGCATCAGGTAGTGTTGTAGTGGGAAGCAAGACTGATACTCCTTTTGCTTTTCAAACTCAGATGCAATTGTTTCAGGTGAAAATTCTATTCCAGGTAGCTGTTAGCGAGAGGGGAGTTTGGCATGGCACCAAGGCAGAAGTTAATGACTATAGATTCTAACTGATTTGGTTTTACTCTCAGTACAGTTAGACTACTTTTTCAGAAAATTGCTTCTTCAGAGTTAAGACTTTTCTTGAAGCCTTAAGCCTTTCTTTTCATTTTTCCTTTTTTTTTCCCCCTTCCCTAGTGAGCTTTTCTTGGTTATTTCTTGAAACAGCTCTTTTCCCTCTCCCCATTTCATTTTTGATACAGAGAGTAATCCTTTCATATACTTGGTTTTGCTAGATGAACAGGATGCACTCTTTTGAAATCCCTCTGTAAACTAAACTTCTTTATTCTCCTGGTATCCCAACTAGTCCTCCTGGTGCGTGTTCTAACTTAAGTTATTGAACTAAGGCTACCTAGTATTACGAAAGACATGAAAAATGGTTTTTTGTCTACAAAATCCCCTTTATGTAGTATACCTTAGAATTTTATTTTTCCTTTCTCACAAGGTCCTTCATTACAGAATAATCTACTTAGGGGTTGTTTTTATTCCTCATTTCACTTCCAATCATTAGCCCCAGCTTGAAACAGAAAGTCTAGATCTCATATTTTTCCTTCTGAATTTCTGCTTCTGTTACTCAGGTCTTCTAGGTCTCCGTGGTTCTTTTTGAATAACTTGAATCATCCTGGTTTTTTTCTGAATAACATCTGAATAAGTCCCATTAGCTTTTTTTTTTTTTTTTTGAGGGAACTGGGGTTGTTTAGCCTGGAGAAAAGGAGGCTCAGAGGAGATCTTGTTGCTCTCTGCAACTACCTGATAGGAGATTGTGGCCAGGTGGGGGCCTCTTACCTGACAAGCAATAGCAGCAAGCAATAGGATGAGAGGAAATGGCCTTGAGTTGTGCCAGGGGAGGTTCAGATTGGATATTAGGAGAAATTTCTTCATGGAACAAGTTGTCAAGCATTGGAACAGGCTGCCCAGGGGAGTGGTTGAGTCACCAGCCTTGGAGGTATTTAAAAGACGTGTAGACGTGGCACTTCAGGACATGGTGTAGTGGTGGACTTGGCAGTGCTGGACTCAATGATCTCGAGGGTCTTTCCAACCGAAACGACTGTGTGATTTTATGATTATATTTTTTATGCTTTGGTCACTGGTCAACGTCATTTTCTCATACCAGTACAACCCCAGTAGTTTTGTCTTTATGTTATTAAATTAAATATGTGTGCCTAAAAATGTATAACAATCTATCCCAGCACAGCTGCTTGAAATACTTTTCTGAAATTATCTTTGACTCACAGTGATTTTCTCCTAATCCCTTTTTTTCATGCAGTAGATAATATCTGCTACTTCACACTACATAGCTCTGCCCAACTTTCTGTCTTGTTCATGAAATAAAATACTAGTTACTGTGAGTTCTAGTCCACCATTTTTAAAATACTGAGAATGGAGTTTCTTCCACATTTTCCTATTCCTGCTCTTTGTCCTTACATATTCTTCTACAGGTCAACGAAGAGCTGGGAATTCACCTTCAGATTTTCCCATTGGACAGGTAATCTCAAGTTGTCCATGGGGCTACCTCATTGTGTCTTTAGATGCTCTTCTGAATTCTTGCATCTATGGTTCTTAGTTAACACCTTAGTTATCATGTCTTTATCAAGTGACACTGTAGAAGTCTAATCAAAGCTATTTACAGAGTTAGGCACGTGTCCTGTAGTTCATTTCTCTTGAGCTGTTTGTTATCTCTTCCTTGAGTCATTCCTACTGCTACTTTCGTAACTGTCATCCTTTCGTACTATAAAAAAATCCTAAACTTAGAAACTGTTAAACTTCCCACCTGATAGAAATCCTTTTTACTTTGTGAAAGTTTACATGAAGCTTTCCTGAAGTCATGCCCTGTTTTGATGGACTACAAAAAGCTTCCATTGGCGTCCCACTAAATGTTAAATTCTCCCAACGCTCTTCATGTCCTTTTCCCCCACATGAATCTTTATATTAATATTTTCACCTTTGTTGCACTGCAAACTTCATCAAAATAAATTAGTCTGCTTTCCTGCTGACTTCTAGTTACCTCTCCAAACACTCAAAGGATTTATTTTGTTCTTCTAGTCCCTACAAAAATTTTCTGTCAAACAGAGCTTTTTAATTAAAGTTACATCTACCAGATTTATACCCCCAATATTTCTTTAAAATAAAGCAAGACCCCAAACCCATAGTCAGGCCCTGGTAAAATATAAGGGACATAAATGTACTCAGAATTTGAGTATAAGGACTAATTTGTTGTATATCATGTGAAAATAGTTGGTTTATGACTTCTTTGGTGGAATTGCTCTGCATAGTCTCTGATGGCTGTATTTTATTTGAACACACAAGTAATACAGCTTGTTCTTTTTTCTTTTCCTCCTTTCTTTTTCCTAAGATGGAAATTCTGGGTGTCTACGCTCTCTCAGCAGCCAGAGCACGGATGGAAACCTCTCTGTAACTCAGAGTGCCAAAGTCCTTGTGCATCCATACAGTACTATTCTCTCATCTGACAAGAGTATTTCAGATGCCTCAAGTTCTTCATCCTGTATGCTGCGATCATCACCTATTCCTTCAGGTACAGCAAACACTATTTGATTGCAAGACCCACAATAAGTGTTCTAACACTGAATATATGTCTGTGTGAAATGGAAACTGGAACTGTTATTCACCTGCAAAATGAGAACGAAACATCTGCAAATTAAGAATGCAAAATTAAGTAATTCTGTCCTTGTAGACTTACATTACAAAGTAAGCAAAACCAGTGTAAAATGTCACCAAGTACAGGTACCTGTAGCTACTAGCTTTTTTTCTCTCCTCTTAATCAAATTCCTGTTCCCTTTGCTCATATTATTTCTCCTATATCCTGTGGCTGTAGCAGTGCTACAGTGCAGCAGAACAGGAGAAAAACTTAGCTTGAACTTAGTCACCTTGTTGCTTGTCACTTCTCACTTTTTAGGCTTTCCAGTCTTCCATTTACTAATGGTGAGGCAGGGAGAAGCAGCAACTGTGTCAGCCTCTCACCTATGATGATCCTTTGTGTTAGTTGAGAGCCCACTACATTATATTCTATGCATCAAATAACTGTTAAAAGTTAACACAAAAGTTAACAAAAAGAAACTTTAATGATGAATTATTCAGAAATACCTATTTTTGAGGGGCCACACAGTAACACGCAACTTTATAAAGATCTACTGCATCATCTATTTTCTGGAAATATGAGAATCAACACCTTTTCACTGTGTGAAACCTCATCTTGAGAAAAATACCAGGAAACTACAGGGATATTTTCAGTAATCTTCAATGAAAATCCCTCTGGAAAGTGAATTCACCACCTGTCTCTTTTTAGTACCAGGTCGGGTTGAACACTGGAACAGGTTGCCCATGGAGGCTGCAGAAGTACCATCACTTGGAGATGCTCAAAATTCAGCTGGACAGGGCCCTGAGCAACCTGAGTTATCCTTGAAGTTGGCCCAGCTTTGAGCAGGCCATTACACCAGATGACCTACTTGAGGGTCCCTCCCAACCTAAATTATTCTGTGATTCAGATAGAACAAGTACTCTAACCACCAAATTGGTCAAATGGGAACATTTTAACACCTTTTTCTCAGCTTGTTCTTTGTTCTGTAGCAGTATTTATTGACAGACAGTTACAGCCCCTTCCTTTTTTCTAATCCTTTCCAATCTCAGATTTTGTATTGGAATCCATCCAACAGAACGTAGCTCATCAGTGGATCCAAAGTAAAAGAGAAGAAATCATTGATCAGATGACTGAAGCATGTTTGAATCAATCATTGGATGCTCTTCTATCAAGATTTTTACTCATGAAAGAAGATTATGAACTTATAAGTACCAAACCTACAAGGACATCAAAAGTACGACAACTGCTTGATACTTCAGACAGCCAAGGAGAGGAATTTGCCAGAATTATAGTACAAAAGTTGAAAGATAACAAACAGCTAGGACTTCAACCTTATCCAGACATTGTATCTAATTCTCAAAGACTGCATCTTTAAATTTATTCTTTCTTTATGAAACCATGTGAATATTTCTTACAACATGGTTCTTTTTTCTATAAAGTGTTTTATATATGTGCAGCTTTGTCTTTATTGTGCCTTTGTAGAGTTTTAGAAATGACCCTGAGTTCATCTAGCCTGCATTTGGTGAGTGGCCAATTAATACGTTGGAGTGCAATCATAAAGCCAAACCACTTGACGGTTGTTGACTAATTTTGTATAAGTATTTTGTTTATACATGACAAAGAAAAACATTAAAGGTTCACCATTTTACATATTTGCTGTTTATACACATCCTTTCCTTTCACCTCACAGGATTGAGACAACTCAACGTGGCATGTTTGTTTATCTCTTTCTGTCTGCTCTTTCCCACAGAGGAGGGGAAAAAAAATCTACGTGCTGTATTCCAGGGCTATTCTGCTGTGTGTGTAATAAACTTTCTTCCTTAAGACATGCTGGTGTACATACAGGAGAAGAGTGGTAGATAGGAGGAAATTTACATTGAGTTTTACAGGATTTCAGGATTTTTTATTGTTTTGTTTTGGGGTTTTTTTCCTCATTTTGTTGCCAGAGCGAGTGCCTCAGACCACTGCATAAGAAGAGTGTTAGTCCAAAGAGGAGCCCAAGGGCAGAGAGGACATTGTGCTTGTCTACTCAGAAGTGATACAATAGAAGGGCTGCAGCTATAGCATTTTACATTGTGTGGTTATAACCACTTCAGCTGTTTTTGAAATCATAGTAGGATGAGATCCAGAAAGAATTTAAATAAGGGCATCTTCAGTTAATACGTCTTTAACATTTCCTTGGTCATCTGCCATGCCTTTGTCATCTGCCATCCCACCACCCCTTACCTTTGTCATCTGCCATAAATACTTCTCATGTCATGTTGCTGGATCAAACTTCTAACCCAGTTTTATTTTTGATATTTACATAATGAACAGTAGTTGGGTATGTACAAAGATCAGTCATGCCCTGCCTTGCCATGCTGGAAGTAATGTGCCGGAGTCTCTTCTGCTATGACCTGCCTTGACCTTCTCCAGATAACCTCTCTGCCGTCCTTTTCTGTCTGAAGGATGGTGCTGACATGTTGAGGCACAAATGGGGCCACCTGAGAGGAAAAGGTATGTCGTATTTTTTTCAGTTCATTTCACAAGACCTTAGTGACTTTATCTAGGTGACTTCAAAACTAGTTAAAAAATTACTGGTCCTAATTTGTACAGCACAGGCAGATTATTTTTGCAGGCACTAATAAATAATTACAATTTCTGCTCAGACTATCTAAAATTTGGGAAAATCTGAACTCCACATACAAGAATGGTGAAATCTACCTAAATTACCATATAAAAAGGAGCAGATAAATGAAAAATCCTGAGTGATCACTGTTTCAAAACCTATGGAGATGTGAGATCTGCCCCATTTCAGTTATTCAGGTTTCAGTGTGGTCATTACTAGTTGCGACAGCTTACTTCTTAAAATATCTTTATGATTTTGTGAACTGAATCACAAGAATACAATGTATAGTTTATTGGATAGGAGGGGTTTAAAGTTATTTTTAATAAAGTAAGTTTTTGACATAAACTGGGTACTTGCCTTTTATCCCGCTTCTCTCTGGAGGCTGTAAAATTCAAGTTGGATGGCTGAAACCAGGGCCATGGTGCAATGAATGGCTGCGCTTTTTCTAGGGCAGACGTGATGATGTTGAGCAGGGAGAAGTCTGAGGAAAGGTGCCAGCCGTGCCAGGGGGAGTTTGGTGCCAGAACAGTGTGTTTCACTGCACATCACATTTTAGCCACATCTGTTGATTATTACCGTTGCTTCAAAAACGGTTTGTGTCACACAAGGTAGCAAAGTAACATTTCTTCAGTGTGTGTCCAAAATTCATCATGTATTAGGAACTTCCCTGAGGACCCACTGTAAGACACCTATGTGAGGGAAAAGAGCTTCCTGCTGCTTTCAAAGTCTCCCTGCTGACTCTTGCCTGTCAGTACAGAACTAGCTTGGAGTCCCTTAATTACAATGATAAATGTGGCCCATGGAGTCACGTTCAGGAATGGTGCTGTCACGGTGCTGCAATCACTGTGGGCTGCTCCTCTTCATATGCCATCACCCAAGGGTGGCACACCTGCAGGAAAAGTAATTTTCTACCCCCAGCCCTGAATACGCCCACATCTGTAAGGTCATGAGCATTCTAGCCATAGCCCAGCCCTCCAAGGAAACCCTGAGGCCACTCAGTAGAAAAACTCCGGCCCATCTCCCTCCTCTTTCCTTGGACCCTGAGCTTCCCTCCATGATGGAGTACAATCATAGAACAGTTCAGGTGAGAAGGGACCTCTGAGGGTCAGCTAGTCCAGCCCTTCTGCCATGGTCAGGGACATCTTCAACTAGATCAGGTTGCTCAGAGCCCTGTCCAGTATGACCTTGAATGTTTCCAGGGCATCAGACACTACCACTCTGGGCAACATCAGCCCTCCCTCTCCAACGTGTTAGGCACGCACAGATTTCCTTGGGGGGGAGGGGACAGCCACAGCTGGGGCTTGAGGGATACTGACAAGGGCATAAGGAGAATGATCTGGTGTAGGCATGAGGAAAGAGAGGTGGAGGTTGTGTGCTTGGCCATGCAGAGTGAAGGGTGTGTGGAGGTGACAGACATGAGAGTCAATGTAAGCCAAAGTTTGACACTTCTGTTCTAACAGTATTTTGTACATTCCTCACTTCTTCATGGCAATTCCTAACAGATTTTTCTGCTTTTTCACTCCAAGGGGAAATGCTGCTGATGTTTCAGACTGACAGTAAAAGCTTTTCTCTGAGTTGTAACAGCTCACTGAAAGCCATTCAAAATGTGCATGTAGAAATGTCTTTTTACATGTACTCAGGGGAAAAGAGAAACATAGGACTACACGTTTTGTGCTTGTTGGCGTTAGATTTTGTATGGTATTTTAGCACCTAGTCACTTAGAACTGGCTGCTCCTCATGTTCTGCTCCTATACCTGAAGTTAACGTGGCTGGAAGAAGTTTGTTGGTCTGTGAGCTATGTTCTGTCCTGCATCAACTTTATGGCAAAGTAGGTAAAGATCTGATTTTACCAAGATGACACAAATGGTGGCCTTTGTCATTCAGTCTTGCAGCTAATGGTAGAGGGTGTTTGGCAGTGTGTTTTCATTCAGGGTTCAGTGTAAGTGCATCTGTTGTGAGGACTGTAGGAGCCTGTGCTGGCTGAGGCACAGAAGGCAGAGTTAAGGAATGGGAGGAAGCAGAGGACTTGGCAAGGGTACCACTGAGCTGTTTGCTGCAGCTGAGCAATAGTATGAATGAAGAGGGCTCTGGAAATAATTGAAGTAGTCTTGTTTCCAGTGCAGCGTATGAAAAGCCTTCCTAAGCAGTAATGGAATTGTGGGCAGGAAACCAGAAAATGCCACAGGTTTATTCAGGCAAGCATGCCTTACTTTGCTTTTCCGTAAGGAAATATGTGTTTATATGTTTCTAAGACAAGCAGAAGAATTACTGTGAACAGTAAGTTGGTACAGGAGAAGCCTCACTGCAAACATTCTTATCAAATCCTGAAATACTGTAAAAACGAATAAGAACTTGTTACAAAGGCAGTCACATTTCACTTCTTTATATTATCCATCTTGCTTACTTAAAGTGCAAGATTAAATGTAATCTTCCTTGGCAAAGGAACTAGATTTTGTGTTTACAGAATAAATGTTCAAGAAAAATCCTTTTCATGCGCAGTGCATGCTTTATGATTGCTCAATGTTGATTTATGTGCTGTTCCTGTCATCTGTGGCAAATGTCCAGTGGTGTGTAACCACGAGGGTCAGACCAGTAGAAATACAGGAGGCATTAATGAAGAAGAGGCTCTGTTTCACGTTCCAACATGCAGCTTCTACAGACTTGAAACAAAGGGCTGAGGCTGGCTCAGGAGCAGGATACCTGGACAGTATAAAGGTGGTCTGATAGCAGAGTCCCTCAGTATAACACACAATCAGAAAACCAGTTTGGTGTCCCAAATCATAAACAGGACAAACTCAAGTTCAAATTTCAGAGTGAAAGTAGTTACGCATTCCTGAAAATATGCATTCTGGGCTTTAGGCTATAGTTTGTTAACTATATTGCTATATTGTTAACTATTGCCCTGGCAGAAGAAAAAGACTTTAAGATGACAGAGGCTGCGATTAAGGAACAGGGTGCTCAGCCTCTCTGTTTGTCCAACAAGGAGAAACATCCCTGCAAAACAATCCTGTTGCCAAAATGCTTCTTGCTACATTATAATGTACGTAACCATAAACTTGCAGGCAGCTGGAATTGTGCAATCTTTTCAGGCAGACTTAGAGAGCTCTCATCCTTCATAGATAAAACAGCTTGAAAGCTGTTTGTACAAAGAATTTGTCCTACACCTGCTTTGAATAGGGTTTTAAAAAAGCACAGCCATTTCTGTGTAAACATTAACTGTATAGCTGTCTCAGTCTATCACAAAAAACATGTTTATACAAGATGTTACTTTAAAATGCAGAACTAGGAGGAGCACTGGCTTATAAAAGAAAGATTTGTGTTGTTTTTATTATTCCTTTTGGTCACGGTGGGTTACAGAATGGAACGTGCAACATGATTCTATGCTCCTGCTTGTTTTCTAGTTGGACTGCTGAGGCGTATTGGAGGGATATCTGTGCTTGGATCCAAATAATTTACTTTCCTGTGTGGATTAGTGGTCCAGTCTGATGAAGTGCTGTTATCTGGTGCCTCAGGTCTAGTGACAAGACTCTTGACCTGCTGGATCAGCTCCTTCCAGGTGCCCTTTGCCATGTGAGTACATCATTCTTCACGGAAAACAAAAATCCCAAGTTAGTGCTCTTGCATTCATTAACTTTTCCCTCTGCCCAGAAGATTTTATTTTCTGGATGTTTGTTTGTTTCAGTGGATATTATGCTGTATACCATACTGGCTTTGCTAAAGGACATGATAGGACAACCTATGATTTCAGAAGACTAAGTGAATACACTGGGTAAATAATTTCTTTCTTTGCTTATTTTTATCTTTGATTTCTTTTAAAGCTTACTTATTAAAATAAGATCTTAACACCAGATCAGCCTGTTTTGTGCCTCATGCATCATGTCATAAATCATTATAAAAGCCAGAGATCTATAATTCTGATGATAAGAAAAATAATTGAGTTGATAAATATTTAACAATGCGTAGATTAAACTTAGAAGAAAATATATTTTAAAAAAACCCAGAAAAACATTTGGTTGTTTGAAATTAAATAATACCTATGATTTTCAGTTAACTACCACTCTTTGCTAGTCTACCCCCTCTGAAAGTCTTTCTGATTTGGCAAGTTATGCCACCAGAATAAATATCTTTGTGTAGTGTTAGTAAAAATCTCATCGTGGCTTTCTAAATCAGCAAGAAGGAATTAGACTGCATTATTGCATGTTATTCATGGTTTCAGGGGCACATGGATGAAGGATTTTTTTTCCCCGACTTTCCGTTTGTTTTATTTCTATCACAACTTTCTAAGGAATAGAGAGCAGCAGTTGCCTGCTTCTGCCTGCTAATGACCTCAGCTGAGGCTGTTTGGAGAAACCACATTCCAGGAGAGTCTGAGATCTTTCTTGAAAGGTCTCATTGATTTTAGTATTCGTACTACTGCAATAAAAATAGCAGGTAAGGCAAGGCTAAAAGTAGAGTGAGAGAAGAGGCTATTCACATGAGTGTTAGCTTACCCATCCCAGTGAAACAGAGGTGTTTATTTAGAGCAGCAGCCTGAGAGGCACTGTTCTATTACAGCAGCCTTTCTGCTAAAGGAATCAAGCATATTACCTACCCTCTGGTAAGATGTTATCTTCTCTTTTTAATATCTTCCTTGGATTTGGGCTACAGGAGCTTTTCTCTCAAACCTCCTCTGGGATTTGCTTTGGGGTGGGAATGGAGTGCTGGGGGCGGAGCAAGTCCCTCCTGTGGGAAACCAGTCTGTGACCATAGTCATGCATTTGGAGCATGTGAGCGTGTGATTCATTAAATATTTTATAAACATAGAATTTGAAAACTAAAAGGAAATATGCTTGTTTTCTATTGAGTGAGAAATATTTGCTTCAGATGAGATCAAAGTGGGTTTTTTGTTTGAGTTTTTAGTATTATAATTTCTGAGAGTATTTTATTTTATGCTGTTTCCTCATACTGTATAATCTTGTTTTGTTTGCTTTCCTTGTTGGGAAATGTCCAACAGTACAATCTGCCATGAATACTCCCTTTGAGACCTGTTGATGCTCATACTCAGTAGTAGTGTTTTGAAGTTTGAACTACACATTTTTGGTCATGTTGAAAACTGCTTGCTCATCTGATTTCATGTTCCAATAGCTATTAATATAAATGTAAATGTTTAGGGTTTTTTAACTTCTGGTCAGTGTTCTACAGGCAGGAGAAAATTGCCCAGAACATACTTGGAGAAAATAAGAGATTGCTCATGACTTTCACAATTGCTTTCTACATGCACATTGATTTCTAATACACAGGTAATTAAAATGTGCTAGATTTTAATGTTAAATGTTATTCTTAATCTCTCTAATTTTCTGACTGAAACTAGAAAATATTGGGGGCTTATCAGTTTTCTTAGCTGGTTTGACTTTGCCTGGTTCATTAGTGGCATAGCACACTCATTATTGAGAAATTATGTGGAGGTAGACAAAATTCACCAAAAGACCCTGAAATGAGGAGTAAATTTGGTGTCCAGCATGTTCCAACATCTTTCATAGGAGTTAACTTTCTAAATGCACTCAGCTTCCAACGGAATCTGCTGAAGGCAACAATAATTGATTTCTGAGACCTTACTGATTTACTAATATTTCTTGAATTAAAAGGTGAGCATTTCAAAATGCTCTAACAAATAGAGGCACCTCAGTCCCTCTGGAAGACTGTGGAGCAGTTTGTAAGACTTCACAAGTCTGTGAGTTCCTATGGAAGTACGTAAGCACTTCCCTGACCCAGCCTTGCTGAATCATTAATTACCTCCTTAAGAAGGAAGCAATCATTCATGAACTGCAGACCCCTGAAGAATAGGAAGTGTCTGAGAAAATCCTGCCCTGCCAAACCAGCCCTACATAATTTATGGAAGAACTGTGTTTGATTTCAGCTCTAGTTTTCAACTACTATCAACCTGTCCCTTCTTCCTTCACTTTTTTTGTATGACTTTTGGCAGTGGCTTAAGAAATGAGCTATTGAGAATTACCTGTATGTGGTGTTACTGTTTCCTTTAACTCCTCAGGTGTCGGTCTCCAAGGTGTCTCCTTTCTGTTGCTCTTTGCACACACAGCTGGGAGGTAAACATGAAGCTGCAAAGGATTTAGGGCCGTTATGGCTGGCTGGGCTCTCAAGGCGTTGTGCTTTCCCTGAGAGGAAAATTTCCCTCCATTTATTGAGAGAGCCCCTAAGAAAAAGGAAGACCTGCATGAAAATAGGGTTCTGAAGTTCTGTAACAGAGCTCACTTGCTGACACAAAGGCAAAGGCAAGAGTTGGCAGCTGTGTCCTTCAGCCTGCTGCGGCCTCTGAGGCACATTGGCACTTTGATTCCAGAAACCGATCACTCTTTCTGTTTGTCACAGTCCATGGGAGCAAGAGAGCAAGGACCTTCCTTAGCGTCAGGAAGCTTTTATGCTTTGCTCTTCAGGCTTCACACTCAAGAGTTACTAAAATACCTGTACTGGTATTTTTGCTGCCATAAAGTTTTATCATCATAATACCCAACCATGTTAAAGCAGAATGCAAAGAACCTCAATTTTTTAATTACTGCATAAATTAAAACTTTCTGGTCTTGGGAAGCCACTCTGAATGCTAGAAGATTCACTTTAAGTATTTGTCGTCTATTATAATACAGGATTTTACAACTGAAAATGGCCACCCCTGTAAGAAATCACCTTATTACAGCTCTGGTGGTTGTTTCCAATAAGCTCTCTCAGTTAGTAGCTTTTGATGGCTCTCACTTGGATTATGTGCACCCTCAAAATGAGACCTAAATGTCCAAATGATGCAGAAGAGCTACTGAAGCATTCTTGAACACTTAAGCTTCTCAGCTTAAGCTTCTTGGCACACCAGTTTGAGGCAGAAGCAACAGTGATGGTCCCAGAAAGGGAATATGGTGGCATGAGAATGAAGTGACAGTGACAACAGTAGGACAGGACTGTTGGCCAGGTTCAGTAGGAACAAAATAGCAGAAGTTATTAATGAGATAAGGAGTTAGACAAACAGGCACTGGGCATATCCACGAATGGTTTTCATCACTGCCTGGAATGTAACAGCAGTAAATTCTTTATATACTTTACAAAAAATTATTCTTCTGCTATTATACAGGGACATCTGTACAAGAGACTATTCCCTATATCCCACTAATTTTCTTAATAGCATGAAGACTTTGCTGAGAACTAGCATGAGTCACGACTCAGTGCATCTTGTTTAAGACATAGTCCTGTGCAAAGAAATCAGTAACTGCTTCAACATTGTGATGGCACTGAACGAAATCAGTGCACTGTCAAAGCTGCTGGAAATACTGCTATCTTGGAGAAGAAGGACAGGGAGAAGCTGTTTAAAATATTTTGTTCAAAAATTTCTACTTTCAGGTTATATAAATTACAGTGAAATTTGCACATCTTGGTTATGGAAACTGTATCTCTTATCCTTTGATTCTCAGGCCATACCTATTTGTGGACTTACCTGAGGGGTTGGGTAAAAGCTTTGCTAATGTGACATCTCTCAAAGTACTGAATTTTGAATTGTTTCTTCTAATTGTTTTTCTTTCATAATGGTTTCATCCACTGTCATTTATGGAAGAAATACCTCCCTACACAGCTCCAGTTACACATTTTTAGAAATCAGAAATAATCTTTTGGTGGCACAAGAGATAAGAGAAAAATATGCAAAACATTGTATTACTTAAGAAAATAGTTTAATCTTTACCTTTGTGCTCTCCTGAAAGCTGCAGATTGTAAAAGTGCTACTAGACTTCAGAAGCATTGCCAGTTCAAATGATCAAATTCCCTTTAGCTACCAGGCCATCTGTACTAGACATCAAAGTTCAGGTTTGATACCATGTATGCAGGTTACCTATACCTACCAATTACTTGATGTATTCTTTTTTACAGGAAAATAACTGTATCTCACTTATCAGTGAGGCTTCATTTCAGGATAGCCACTGGGTTTGATCACTACTTGCATAGCTCCACATTCACATCACCTGGGTAACAACTGCGTTTTAAATTCTCACACCCTTTGAGCTGGACCCACTGAAATATTTGTGCATTTCAGCTCACAGCCAGAGCTTGCATTTAAAAATCTGAAAAGAATGTATTTAAAAAAATCTTAGATCAAGCATAAGAAGCACAAGATGATTTTAAACTAGCTATGCTGAAAAAATAGTATTAATACAGAATTATCCCC
This sequence comes from Struthidea cinerea, assembly GCA_013397865.1. Taxonomy (NCBI): domain Eukaryota; kingdom Metazoa; phylum Chordata; class Aves; order Passeriformes; family Corcoracidae; genus Struthidea; species Struthidea cinerea. The sequence continues at coordinate 96,148 of VZTI01002802.1, forward strand.
AGATTTTTAGCATGCTGTTATCATGATGAGCTCTCCAGACAGCTGCCACCGTGGGAGGGGCATTTCACGTAGTCATTGATAGCAGAAATGGAGACAGGAGGTTCTGGACGTATTGGCCTGTATTTTGGGATGGGGAGGGTGACTTTTTCCTCTTTTCTGTCACACAGAAGGAAAAGGGGAGGGCTTATCAGGAATTTAAAGGAAGATATATCAATGGTGTGTTGGATGGCTGAAGTTTCTCCCTGCAAACCAGGATGATGTTTTTTGTTCAGAGAGGGATGATGTGAGAAGAGGAGTCACCCTGTGTGTGAAGAGGAGATCAGCAAAAAAAAAATGGGAGACTGCAGTCATGCTTGGACACTTATGACAAGAGTTAATATTTAACTTTATTCCAGTGTTCCCACAGTGTTCCTGTGGTTAGAGAAAGTGCCATTGGGATGAGAAAAGCATTTATTTAATCTTTAAAGAGAGTTTGGCATCTTTTAATTTTTAATACTCATCAGGCCTCGTTTGCTATTTGATCAATTAGGAAAGCAAGTTGCATCAAAAAAGCTGGGAGGAACACAGAATTTACAAAGGAAAGCAAGCCTTTCAGGAAGTTTGGGTAGGCCAGATTGTTTTAAACTGGCCATTGACCCACATTTTAACAACATAAATTTGTGAATCAAATGTAATGTGTAAACATTTGTAATCAAAAGGGTTTTGCCAGTGTTGCATGGATGAGCTTTGTTCTACTCAATGAACTTGGATCTAGGTCATAGGATTTTGAGGAAGTTATCTTTAGAAGTGATTTAGAGCGTGTGTGGAGGGGGGAAGGGAAGGAGAAACAAATGGTTTTTGAGACAGGCACAAAAATAGCCATTGGTCTAAGCACACTTATACATCAGCAGGACCCAAGAACTGAGGCAGTCACTGCAGTCCTGGGTTCCTCATCCCCAGGGACCCCAGCCCCAGAGCAGTGCATGTGTGCACAGGGCCGATCGATCCATGCAGCTATGCAGTTAGGGCATTTTTCCCAGCTCCCAGCATACTTGCATCTTGTCGTGCAAGCACCAGAGGGAGACGCTTTTGCAGGCATGTTTTGTTGAACTGTCTTACACAGAAGCATTCCAGGGACAGAGTGTTCCAGACTCAATCCCTATGAATGTTACTGGCTTCTCATGAGAAGTTAAGTGAGGTTAATAGCTAACCAAGCTGCATTGTTCACTGCAGCAGCAATCTCATCTCTAGGAGCAGCTAAAACTCTTTTCTTACCCTCATATTTACATTTACCTTGTGAGATTAGAGGTTTGGAGGATCTTTTTCTGTCTTTTCTCTGGTATTCCCCAGCAGAACCATTTTCAAGTGAATGTCATTTGAGGAAACAAATAATCATGAAATAAAATTCTTTCTGGGATAAGAACAAAATTTAGAAAGAGGTATTCTTGTAGTATGGACACTCCAGCTGTATTAGAACATGTTTCCAGGGGTACAGTGTCTCCTTCTTCCTTAAAATATTTTCAATAACATAACATAGAATTACAATTCAAGACAAGTAATAATAGTGAACTGAGAGTTAACAAAAGCTTTCAAATCCATAACCAAGGACAGTGGCCTCATCCATAGAAAAGGTATGCAACTGTGAAAGTTAAGAAAATTCGCTCGTGTGCAGTTCCTGGACTGCAAGATAAAAGCAGGCGAAATAGTTGTTCTTTGTATCATTTATGCCCTGTATGTTAATGATCTTATCCATGTCTCTGATGCCATATGCATTACAAAAGATGTTCTCTCCTCTTGTTTTCAGGTGATGTGATCTGAAGATGCCAACCCTTTGGCAAATATGCTGCGACAAAAAATCCAGAGCTAAGAATGCAAAAGCTGAAACAGACAATATGGCAGAGACAAGTGAAAAAATACAGATGAAAAAAGAAATCACGTTACTAAATGGAGTTTCCTTAATTGTAGGGAACATGATTGGCTCTGGGATATTTGTATCACCCAGAGGTGTTTTAATGTACAGTGCTTCCTATGGACTCTCTCTAGTCATCTGGGCGCTTGGTGGGATTTTTTCCCTGTTTGGGGCCTTGTGTTACGTTGAACTGGGAACATCCATTGTGAAATCTGGAGGCAGTTATGCCTATATCCTGGAGGCATTTGGGGCCTTTGTGGCCTTCATCAGACTCTGGTCTTCCTTGCTAATTATCGAACCAACAACTCAGGCAGTGATAGCAATCACGTTTGCTAACTATATTGTTCAGCCAGTTTTTCCCCATTGTGAACCGCCGTACATTGCAGTCAGGTTGATTGCAGCTGCATGTATATGTAAGTAGTGATTGCTAGAAGTTAAGAACTGTAATTATATGTGGCCAAATTTCTATTTCTTTGCGTTCTGTGAAAATAACTATTACCTATCTAAAACATGTTCTTAGAAACTAATAATCTTTTATTCAGATGTATTGTGTTTGGGGCTGGATTTAGTAGAGGGGAGAGGAGAATTACAACAATTTGGCAGGGAGAAATTGTGACTGCTGATTAAAGACACATGTGTGTGTATGGTTCACTGGCCTAACTGGCTGATAGGACACTGTCACGTGCACAGATTCATTTATGAAAATGAAGGCAAGAAGTTCTTTGAGCGTGTGTGGTTGCATGCTAGTGTCCTTACTATATAGAGTGATTTCTAAATTATTTTCATTTTGAGCATTAAAAAACCCTTTTTCTTCCTTTCAAAGCTGAAGTGTAGATTATAGGCAGGTGAAGGAAACAGAAGCAAAGACCAACAAGACTTCTAGATAAGAAATAGCCCACTTTGATCCACACTTGAGAGCACTCTAGGTCAGCATGCCACATTTGTTCTGCTCTCTGCTCCAGGAGCTGGGCTTCATGCCTGGTACCAATGCATAGCCTTACCTTTCCTCATCTGTCTCTGTTTTGAATCATGGGATTGCAAGAGGGAGAAGTTGCCTGTGATGCCATGTGTGTGCTAGAGTGAGAGCAGATGAGCTCACGGCTCAGCCCCTGGCTGGACCTGCTGCCAGCCAAGGGACAAAACTGACTGCAGAGAATATGGCAAAAGGAGGAAAGGAAAACAGGTTGATCCCACCTGCTCTCTGCAACCAACTACTTTGTTATTTTTGTGAGATTCTGTCAAAACTGGGACTTGAGAGGACTCTGTAAGTAAGTGCTATGCAATCTCCAGACTCAGGGCCAAAGTGTGAATGACACAACTTCTAAGCCATTGGCACAGAGTAATAGCATGATGGCCTGGCTCAATGCAGTATCTTGTCCACAGCATCCAAATTATTTCTGTGCAGAAGTTGTCCTTATTCTGTACCTAAACTAGAGCTTAACTCAGCATCAAGAAATTTGTGATATACAGGATATAAAGATATACTATCATTTGTTCACATGCGTGTGAACAACTCTGTTTGGTTTGATAAAATTTAAATATTATTTAAAAGGAGAAGGAGTTAGCCCTAAAATTCAAAAACTGATGTGTTTTGTCTTACCTACTGTCATGAAAACCATATTCTTCAAAAAACCATTGTGTAAATTTTAAACCAGGTATTTCATCTTAATAAATCTCGGTGGTCCTGAAGTGGTGCAATTTGATTCAGTTTTACTCCTTGAAAGAGGAGTGGTGTCTGGAAAGATGGATTTGAAATATGACTTAAGTGATGTTAAACATCCAGTGTTTTTTCCATGTATATCCTTTTTCTCTGCAGGTTCCTTAACGTTTATTAATTGTGTTAATGTGAAGTGGGGTACCCGTGTACAAGATGTTTTCACATATGCAAAAGTTATGGCTCTTATCTTGGTGATATCTGTTGGACTTTACAAAATTGGTAAAGGTAAGAATAATTTTCATTTACCTAAATTCTATGAAATGAACCATATATGAGTTTCAAAATCTATGCAGGGAGATCCTTAAGACTTACATATGAAGTGTTGTCTATTCTAGGAAAAAAAAAAGTCTGCCATAGGAAGATCGGATGTATTTTATACCTTGTTAAGCAATGGGGGGTTAGTTATTCAGGCCAAGTCCTGTGCTGCTTGGTCTGAATAGCAAATAGCAGCTGAATTAATATTACTTTACTGCTGACTAGTTTGGAGTCAGCCTCGGTGTCGGACTCATGCATTACTACCTGTCCTATAACAGGACAGTGAAACAGAAATTGCATTGCTCCTCACAGTTTCCACCACCACCATTCTCTCCCCACCTCACCCCACCAGCACTACCCCCAGCCACAGCACCGTGCCCAGGGAGAGGACCAGAGAGGGTAAATCATAGGTAGGATTTGGGGGAGGGCATGTTTGTTCCTAGAAACAAAGGAGAAGACTGTAACAGTGCAGTTCTGTGAATCACTGTGGTATGGTGTTACTGTAAGGCGTCACAGGGCAGATGAGCCACCTCCTGTCAGCAATAACTGGACTGAACTGAACGCACTGAAAAGCTGGAGAGTAGTTTATTCTGATTCTCTGATCTTTGCATATGGCAATAGATTTGATTTTATTAATTTGGGCCTCTGGCACAGTGAAGTCTCTTCCAGTTCTAGTTCTGCTACTTAGATTACTAAGGTTTTTACATTTTTATTTCCTTCGAAATTCTTAAATTGCATAGCCATTTTATCTTTACTCAGTTGAAATAAAACTGGTTTCCCCTCTTCAGTTCAGTTTAGGAATTATCTTTTTCTCCTGCTAAATTAGCTTATAAAACCTAACGAGCATGCTTGCTTTTCCATGTTTGCTGGCGTCCTCCTTTCCTTGGCTGCAGTTGCATCAGCTGTTACACTGTACAGCTACATCAGACTTTAAGAAAGCTTTTTTGTTTAGCCATTATCTGTGCATGTCAGGTGTCACCAGGTGGTTGAAGTCTAAAGAAACCTGGACAACCAAACCCAGTCCTAAGGGCAGGGATGTGAAGATTCAGAGAAGAAGCATTGCTTAAGGGCCACAGTTGCATGAAGGAGTAGTTCCCCTCATAAAACTGCTGCAGTTTTGCAAAGGTGTGATTCTGTGGTGTCAGCTCTGTAGCAGCGTTGCCCCTGCTTTCAAACTTCCTCCTTCAGGACTCCCATCCCGCTCACTGGTGTGCTGTTGGACCCAGGGGCTGCTCCCTCTGGTCCCACATACAGCCCACTTTGTTTCCTCTGCATTGCTCTGTGAGGTCAGGGAGGGTTAAAGCACAGAGGAAACATTTTGGTGAGGAACGTGAAATGCTGAGAGCTTTTACTGGTAGTAAAGGTCTCATCTCTGCTTTGTTTAAGCAGAACCGAGCACTTAAATACAGGAAGGACTGGGAGGAGGATGATGTAGACTTCTGGAGGAAGCTGTGACCAGGTCAATGACTCTTTTAAGCTCAGCAGCTGTTTTAATGAAAAGAACAGTTATGATGTTTTAGCCCTGCCATATTCTTTCTGATGTGCTTGGATGCACTTCTTGTGTTAAAAGACTGTGAATATATCTGATTTTGAATATGAGCTGTCTTTAGCAAAAAAAACCCAAAAAGCTTTTCTTTGTCATTTTGGATTTTTCTTTCTTTTACCTTCCAACCATTTTCTTCTCCAAAGTATGTGTCCATCTCGTAGCTTCTCTGCTTCAAACAGTCTCCTGCTCTTCAGTGACTGAATTGCCTTTGTAGTATCCATAAACTCCTTAGTCGAATCAATGCTTTCATTTTACAACAAAGACATTACTTTCTTTCCTAATGGAGGTTTCAGCATGCTTCTCTCTTCCCTTAATACTTAACCCACTTCCATTTGCATTAGGTAGTAGACTTTCCTTCTGCAAACTCAGTAAGGCCTTTCTTCCCCTTTCCAGGATGGCAGTGGAGGCTTATGCAGTTTCATTAACATTTCGCCTATTTTGCAGCATTCTGCAGGTTGTCATCTCAGCCGATGGTGCTAAACTACAGCAGAATTTTTAAAGGAAAGATTTTTAAGTCTCATCTCTTAGTTTTGGGGAACACCCTTGTGGGTCAGAGCATCCCACTGAAAACCATGCCTACAGGAGGTCCCCCTCTAGTGGCGACTGGCTCATCTGGAAAATAAAAGCACAGATGTTAGGAAGGAATATGAGACAGATTCAGGAGCTGAAATTGGGTTTGCCAAGTACCTCATCCTGGCTGGCAGAGTACTGCATGCCCTTGGTATGGCTCCCTCCTTCAGTAGGCTCGGCAGTAATGCCAGAAGACGACTCTATGAATTCTGGTAGAATTACAAAAGTCACTTCCAAATAACAAACGTGTTCTGTTTTCTCCTTGTGCAAGTGTATCTGCCTGAACATCTGACTGAAACTCTGCTGTTTGTTAAGTAAAAATGTAAGCTGTGCACTTTTAGATACAGTAATGAAATTGGATGCAGTGGGGGGTTATTTCCTTTTGGTTAGCTGACACTTCAGGTATAGTGCCCTTTCTAAGTTGTAATCCTTGAAAAGTAACAGGCTATTGGCACCTGCCATTTGTACAGGGGAAACAGAAAACCTGAGAGCTCCATTCCAGGGCTCGGCAACAAACCCAGGGATGATCGCCCTGGCTCTCTACTCTGCCCTCTTCTCCTACTCAGGATGGGACACACTCAACTATGTCACCGAGGAAATGCAAAATCCTGAGAGGTAAACGCGTGAATCACTTTCCTTTGAATCGCTCACAGGTGATGGCAGGACATGCCACTCTGTATTTGTTTCTGATTGGAAATTAGTCAAATTATTTTCTCTGCAAAACCTTATTCTTTTCAAACAAGGGAGTAAGTCGGAGAACTCCTTGTGATTATTGTGCCCATTCATCAGTTTTATCACACTAATGAGTCATTTACCTTTATATATGTATTTTGCATCTTACACTTCACTACAATTTTTAAAGAAGGAGAACAAATCCCTGCTGAAAGCAAGGAAAAGCAAAGGTCCACCTAGCCCTCTAAAACTCCCTACTTCTTTTCAGTTAGACAGAATTATTTTTCCAAGATATCTTTTGCCACCAGTAGAGTAAGATTGTGTCAGATTTGTGGCTTTTGTGATGTGATCTTCATCAGTACTCTTCACGGGCAAATATCATCTCCTCCCTTCTGTAGGGATGTCAGCCCTGTGGGAGTTGTGTGCATCAGCCACTCAAGCTGATAGAGTCCACCTTGTCTTGGGACATGCATAGGTTATGAGTCAGAAAAAGAAAGTACCTAAGTGTGCACTTAAATCTCATTGTTTGAGTGTTGTCTTAAATTGCTTCATATTATATAATTTGGTATATTAAATTTACCTGTATGAAGGTTTTAAGTTGTTTTTTTTTTAAACTTGTGACAGACAAACAAGCAACAAACTAAGCTTTTTATGGGATTGTTTCACATATGACTGCATGTTATTTTGTAACCCCGTGCTTCAAAATGATGGATTACAAGACATGATGGAGGTATCCATTCACAAATGTTTGAACCAGGGAACAATCTTCTATTTAAGTATTTCTCATTTAAACAACATGAAATAATTCTTCCATTTTCCTTTTGCAGGAATCTACCTCTTTCTATTGCAATTTCGATGCCTATTGTAGCTATTATTTACTTGTTGACGAATATAGCATACTATGTAGTGTTGGACATGTCAGCTCTCCTCACAAGTGATGCAGTGGCTGTGGTAAGTTGTGGAACATAACCCAAACAAAAGACACTACAGGAAAATTTCAGGTAGCATACTTGGCAAACAGCTGAAATACTGTCATGCTGAAGGCTGCTTAAAACATTTTTTTTTTCATGTAACAGTACCATTATTTTAGAAGGTGCATATCAAGAATGTATCCAATGAATCTGCTCTTGAAAAATACTCTTACATGCTCTGTAAATCCTGCTCTTAACACTACATCATAGGAAAGATGCTTTTGCCAGGATCAAAGATCTGTAGGAAGTTTGGGTGGTTGGATAACCAGGTTTTTTTGTTATCATTCTAATGTACAGTGTGTAACGTTTAACGCTGCAGGACCACAGCAATATTTTCAATGCAGAAGTGTGCACTGAAATGTTTTTTAAAACCTTATCAATATTTTATACAGAAGTCAAATGATAATTCATGGATTACTACAGTTGGGATTTGTCAGAATACTTTAAAGCCAATACATTATCTTCTTTTCTGTCATTGACTTAATCTAGGCTTAGAATTTTTTTTAATCTTTGTTTAATATATCTGCCATTTTTATTTTGATACTGATCAGCTTTTCCAAATTCTAATTTCACAAGTCATAATTGGGTGTCATAACAAAGCATGGGCTACGACACTACATTTGGGCTGATGTGTTTTCATGAGAATTTCTCAGGATTATCCATATGCTTAACATAGTGGGCCTCACCATAATTTTTTTTTCTGTTACAGACATTTGGAGGTGAAACCCTTAGTCATGCCAAGTGGATAATTCCTATAGCAGTGGCCATGTCTTGCTATAGTGGCTTAAACTCATCAATTATTGCAGCATCTCGGTATGAAATATAACATTTATTTAAAATAATTGAAAAGGAATCATGTATTGTTAATCTGCATTCTTTACTGCTGTTTGGTAAAAGTGACACAGTTAATTTTTGCCATGTCAAGTCGTTCGTTTATGATGGAGAGATTGTCACAATCGGACATCTTCTCATGATCAGCACCATTTGATAAACTAAAGCCACTTGAGAAGAGAGCAGCACTTACAACAGAGTAATAAAAGAATTATTTCTTTGCTTTTCCAGGAAGCAAAAAGCTATTCCTTGGCTGTAGGGTTGAGTTCCCTTTGTCTTTTTTTAGGCTTTTCTATGTTGGAGCCAGGGAAGGACACCTCCCTGTCAGTCTGAGCTTGATTCACAAAAAGTGCTTCACACCAGTCCCTGCTCTCGTGTTCAATGTAAGTGACACCCCAGCCTCGTGCCTGGAGGAGGCAGCTGGGGTCTGAACCCCGGGTAAAACATCTCTGCTCTGCCCTGGTCTTCTCATGGGCTTCTCCTGCCCTGGGGACATCTTCTGCAAATGCCCACAACTTCTAAAACTCATTGAGGGGGTGGGAATGGTGTTATTTTGTCTGATAGGGTTTTTTTTTTTTTCAGTGGAAAGAGAATGGCTTCATTCATGTTCATACACTCTCCAAACAATATTAGTGAGAAGTACAATAGCATTGCTGAGAAAACAGAGAATGGCTAAATATGTAATGGTATAGACAGGAGCTGTTTAAGTCTTTAATGTGAGCTTTTAGAGTGTCGCTGGAGGAGAATATGTCAGGAACATCTCTCTGACCCTGCCATAGACTGATGTTTTACAGCTCTAGTTTTTACAGAAGTGATAAAGCTCTTAAAATTAAATTTCTGCCATTGGATGCCTGTAGCCCTGTTGACTTTTTTCTGCTGTCACTATACAAATGAGATCTTGTGACACAAAATTGTGGAACCATAAATTATAGAATTAGTGGAAATAATTTTCATAAATAATCCATGTATTTGAGCGTGCATTTTATTTGGTGTCTGCCATTGCCCTGTGTTACATATTGTTTATTAATAGATTATCTTACTGATCCTATTTGACATCAAATAATTTACTAAAAATTGTAATCTCATTATGAAGGCTCTTCTCACAGGGATTCTCTTTGCAGTAGTAAGATGGTCTATACTCTCTTAATAAACCACCATTCACATTTTTCATGTGAAAAGTGGAAGTTTTTTCTGCTCATCTGTTAAAATAGACATTGAATTCCTGGTGGTTTAGGTCTTTCTGTGCAGGCAGTATAGCACACCTGCAAGGCACAAAATTTACTCTAATGGTCTCAATTTATGAGTGGACCGGGTCCTTCTTTCAAGGATCTGATATCCTAAGGCCATACAAATATGTTAGAAACAGGCCAGTTTATAATTTTACTCTGTCTTTATTTTCACATTAAAAAGCCTTTGTTTTTATTATCTCTAGGGCTTAATGACTTTGCTTTATCTCCTTGTGGAAGATGTTTTCCTCCTTATCAATTACTACTGCTTCAACTACTGGCTGTTTGTGGGTCTATCTATTGCAGGACTAATATATTTGAGATATACTCAGCCACATAGACCACGGCCTGTTAAAGTAAGTAAAAAAGACAGGAAGAAAGCTCTAAAAGCCAGCTAAGGCATGTGTTTATATAATCTTTAATATCACAACCATAACAGTACCAGTTACATTATAGATTATTTATTAGCCACAGAAATTCCTTCAAAAGACAAGATGGAGGAGCAAAACCCATTAGAGTCCGCAAGAACATCTGTTCTGGTGGTTTTGCTGCGAGGTTGAAATGATATATCCCATTTATTCTTCTTTCATTCAGACTTATAATAATGTTTGTTTCCACACAAATAAGGAATAAATAAATTTCTGGGGTTCTTAGCCCATCCTGGAAGAACAGCAAACCTCAGTAGAGGTGGCGATGGAGACTCCAGAGAGGTTAACACTTTGATCAAACCTATGTGCTTTAACAAACACAGCAAAATCCCTCCAAAGCCCATAAATGTTCACAATTCTGCTCACACAGAAGTTAGCTTAAATAATCAGATATATTTTGAATGTTCCCTCCCACTGCATAGTGGTCATAGACAGTAAAATGCAAGTTTAATGATTGACTTAGAAGAGCATTTGACTATCAGCTGGCAAGGGAGACTACACAGAAACAAAGTGTGCCTAAAACCTGTTTCTAGTTTTAATCCAGTGATTGTCCAGGAAGCAAGGATGGAAACACACAGCAGGCACACAGAACCATGCACTGGCTCCTGTTTCTTGGCTCCATGACCTGCATTTTAGCTCTGCAGTGATGCAGTAAGAATTAAGAGAATTACAAATTAACACCCCCCAAACATATCTTCTTTGTCAATCTCTCTTCCTAAACTCCTGCATTATTTTTACAAACACATTTTCTTTCCATTTAAGTGTAACATTCTGATTAATTTTTAAAAAAAGGTTCAAACAAAGGCATAAAATATCCTAAGCACTTCCTGCTAGAAAAGTTCCCAATTTTCCACAGCAGACCAAATTTTCCTGAAGCATGTTCACACTCAATTTCCAAACTTTCCCACAAAATATGTGGAAGATTAAATCTTGCCTTTTTGGCAGTTTTGCCTCTGACTCTACTAAGGATTACAGTCAGATTATACACAATGACTGTTTAATTCCTGTCGGCATTTGCCAGTTTATTCAACACCACACCTAGTCCTACAACGTTTCCTTTTCTGAAACGTAGCAGTTGATTTCCATCAACTTACATTTTTAATATTTATAGGGGGAAAAAAGTATTTATACCAGTAAACTCTCACCAATTTCAGCTGGTATTCAAATGTCAGCTCCTGGACCCTTGACAAGGCTCACTACTAGACGCAGTAAAAAAAAAATTGGGTGAAAAATAAATTCATAAATAGGTTATCGAAACTTCCATAGTATCATAGAATTATAAAATGTTAAGATTTGGAAGGGACCTTAAAGATCACCTAGTCCCAACCATCCCTGCCACAGGCAGGGACAATTCCCACTAGACCAGGTTGCTCAAGGATTTATCCAACCTAGCCTTGAATCACTGCAAGGGTTAGGACTTCCACAACCTCCCTGGCAACCTATTCCAATGTCTCACCACTTTCACAGTAGAGAATTTCTTCCTAATACCTAACCTAAATTTCCCCTCTTTCAATTTGTACCCATTACTCCTTGTCCTAGCACTACAGTTCCTGATGAAGAGTCCCTCTCCAGCTTCCTTGTAGGCCCCCTTAAGACACCGGAAGGTTACTATGATGTCTCCATGCAAACTTTTCTTCTCTTGGCTGAACAGCCCCAGATTTCTCAACCTGTGGTCGTAGGGAAGGTGCTCCAGTCTTATCAGCTTTGTGGCCCAACTTTCCTTATTTGTGGTACGATATTTATTAAGTGACCACACAAAATGGTTGTAAACTAGTCCATTAGTTCTGCAGCATCAAGATGGTAATTGAAGGTCTAGTGAGCTAGTTCCCCATCAAAATTACACTTAAAAATTCAGAACTGAAGTTGAAGAGAAAGCTACCCATTACTGCTCAGTTTTAAGGTACTTATTTCAAAGGTTGATTTTTTACTAAATGTAAAGGATCTGGGTTTATGCAGGCCTGAAAAAAATGAAATAGTCAAATGCTCAGATGTGTACCAAATAAGAGGCTCTCAGCAGTGTACACAGAAGCTAACAAATTATGCTGACTGTAAGCAGTCAAAAGATTCAGTACATACTTTTATTATTGATATGTCTAACTTTAATCTGCAAAGCCTGAATTTTTACAATAGAGTATTTGTTGCATCTTTTAAAAAATGCTGATTTTTTTGTTTGTTTTTTGGGGTTTTTTTTGTCTCCACAGCTTAGCCTCTTCTTCCCTATAGTATATTGTTTGTGTTCCCTTTTCCTGGTCATAGTGCCTCTCTACAGTGACACAATCAATTCCCTTATTGGCGTTGGTATTGCCCTCTCAGGCATTCCTGCATATTATTTGGGAGTCTATCTGCCAGTTGAAAAACGACCTAAATGTCTACTTTGGCTCTCTGGTAAGCAACCTTACGTTCTAGTCACCATGCTGAAACCTTGGTCAGAAGAAAGAGAGAATAATTTTTCCTAAAATCCTTTTCTTTATGAAGTTTAGCTGTGCTTTGGTATGTGGCATGTCTGAGATCATCCGCTTCATCACATGGTCCTGAAAACAAAACTATGCTTACCTGTACAAAACAGTCCCATATGTGGATGCCATATGGTCGTCTGATATTTGTGGTGTTGAACCATTTCAATATGTTGGCTCAATAAAAGCCATGTAGGATTGTGAATACTAAACCTGTACTTTCTAACACCCTGGAAGGCAGAAGTACCAGAACATCTTTGCTTCTTCACTTTCCATCCAAGGAATGGAACATCCAAATCAGAGGAGACCACAGATTTTCAGAAACAATGAAATAATTAATTATTGTCTTGAAGGGTAGTTTCCAGTCCTCAAATTCAGGCAGTCTTGAAAAGCATATCTTTAATATTTTTATTCATTTTGAATTCAGCTATAATTTCAGTGAATATGTTGATGAAATCCGATTAAACAAGAATTTCAGTTTAATTATTGACCTCTTTTGCCTTTAGCTATTTATAACATATGCTTAATTCAATTGATTAAGGTGTTTCAAGATTTTCCTACTATCTGTGTAGTGTTTTCAAATCCTCAAAATCCAGATGCATATCTAAGATATATTATAACTCTGTCTCACATTTTTGCCGGTACAGCTACAACAACGAAGTATGTTCAGAAGCTCTTCTACTGTGCTCTGTCGGACCTGGACATAGACGTGGAACCCACAGCAGCTCAGAGTACATAGAGTTGCCTCAGCATTGAGAACTGTGCCTTGACATCTCCTATCTGGAACAATTTTTATCATCTGAAGTTCTCCCCATATGTTCAGTCATACTAGAGCACTAACCACTGTACTGTGTATCAGTTTGATGTCAGTTAAGTTGTGATGGTTTTATAAAACACTCTGTTTTCCAGGATGTCTTTTTAGAATTCTGTTCATTAATAGTGAGTTATCATGTAACATTTTGCAACTATAAAGCACTAATGAACAAAGATTTATTAGTAGAAAAGTGCTAAATATTAAAGGCAAAAGAAAAGTAAAAAATATTAGATCAGATCTTTGCAAGATTCAAAGTCTGTGTTTGAAAGTAGAAACCATAGTATTCGTCTAAAAATAAAACTAAATTCTTAGCCAAAGTGAAAAAATATATAATTCTTGCTGGTAGACATGCTTTGAGTCAATGTAATAGTAGTGTTAAATTATTCTAATGCATAGTTCCTGGCATACATAGTTTGCCAGAAGCAGAACAACAAAGGGTTTGGTCATTTAAGTTCTGTGAGACATTCTCATTTGACGATAGTCCACATACATTACTCTTTTGTAGAAAAGGTGTTTCCAACAAACAAATGATACCATTGTACTGAAGTACTTTTGCTTTCCAGCAGAACAGTCTGCCATGGAGCACTTCAAGGCACTGAGTCACATTCCAGCTAGTGTATATTCAAGGAAAACACTTCACCTTCTCAGACTGTCCTTTGCTTGCCTAGAAGTATCAAAAGTGTGATCCCATGAGGCATGCTGATTTTTTCCACAGTGGAATGTATTTAACAAATTCACAAGGACAAATTAAAAATTGATGTTTTTCAAAATTCCTTGAGCCCCTGCCTAACCCTTGAGACCTCACCAGTTTCTGCTAGCAAGGTAACCTGCAGGTCTCCTACTAAGCACACAGAGAGCCTCCAGAGAGGTCTTCACACCACGTAGGTTCCTGTTGCACAATACCCAGCACAGACATTGCACTGGACAGGTACACCCACCAGTGGGTGCCATGAAAGAAAAGGGCAGTTACGAACTAGGGATGTTTTCTTGAATGTTAAATTTTTTCAGTGTGGCACACAGGAACGTGCAACTAGTCCTAATTCTTAGTCTTCTGAAATAGAAAAGACGATAACTGTTAGGGAAAAAAAAAGCCACCAGCCTTGCAAGCTAGACCATAAAAACACGTGTTCCAGCTCTAGTATGGTTTGTTGATATGCAGTACCATTTGTAATCCTTGTTGGCAAGTCATACTTCCTTCCTGGTTTCATATTTAAATGTAACATACATTGTTTCTAATTTGAATTTCACCATTCCTCTTCAATTAACCTTGACTAAAGTATTTTAATCTTATACAAGTCCCTGTAGCTTCCAGAATTGTTGTGTGTTACTGATATCTGCTCAGAGAAAGAGCAATGGAATAAGCAATTGTTATTACTTAAGCCTCTCTCCATTCCCTCCTGACACTGCAAAGTCATTTGGAGGATTGCAATTTCATGCATCAAGGGTGCAGTTTGGTTTGTCCAGCTCAGAACATCCCCATGTGCTCTTCACACACAACACATGCCTCTGTTACAGTATAGCACCGCTGTGATCCTGCCCTATGATTGTACAGCAATTCTGCAAATACCTAAAGCAAGTCATAGATGCTGCAAGTGTTTAAACACATAAACATCTGATTCTTGGCAAATTCTATAGTTGTGTGGCTTTAGTACTATTCTAAAAATTGTACTGTGAGAGAAATTTGCCCTGCTTTACATCTCACCACTTGGGTTTCCAGGAGAGAAGTGAGATTAACTCTTCTTTGTGTTCTCTGTAAATCAATAGAAAAAATGGTTTATGGAAGGAAAAATTTCTAATTGCTCTCAGATGGGACATAAAACAATTCAAGCACTTTCTTGCTCTCAGGTTTTGGGTTTTTTTCTACATTATTCACAGGTGCTCAATTGCACAGTAAGACAATAAACTGTTTTACTTTTCAGAAACAGTCTTGGCACCTAGGCTAAGTATCTCATCATTAAACATCAAAATATTAGGAGGAGGCTGTTTTAAATCCAGTTTGCCAGCTGGCATCTCTCTGGTGGGAGGGACTGGGATGTGGACAACACTGGAAGCCTCTGGAGGATGCAGCCCCTGGAGGTGAAGTCTTCACTGCAACGCTCTACAGAAGCCTGGCAGGCTGCAGGGACAAGAGACCCTGGTGAATAGCCCACCTGCAGAGCTGGGGAAGGGCCTTTCAGGAGCAAAAGCTGGGGCAATACAATACTAGGGTGTCGCTGTTACGTCCGAGGCGCATAAAGAAAACAACACAGAGTCCAGGCTCATGAACAAGTGGAAGCCGAAGCTTTTCTTTAATAATTTTCTGACTACTATGTAGGATAGATCGCAGAAGTGTGTTGAGTGGCAATAGGTAATTGGTTCCTCGGCCATCCACCCCTTGAGAGGATTGGCCAAGTCCTAAGATACCTATTCCAAAATATTTTCAAAGTCAAAGCCATAACAATTTTGCAAAACAGCTTGCAGGTGCAAGAAGTTTATGAAACTGTGACCTTGTTTAAAACAGTTTACATAGGAAAGACAGTCTTCTCACAGAATATTGAGAAAAGGCTGAAGAATTTCTTCGCTTCTAGCTTTTTAGCACCTACACTAGGGGATTATACTAGCTCTTATTTAGAAATTAAGAAAATACTTGCTTTTTACAGAAAGTCACAGTTCTCTAAATAAAAACAGGAGAAGAGGATCAGTATCGGATGCCTTTTCTGTGTCAGCAAAGGAAAACAGAAGCTACTGTTGATAGAGGAAACACTGTCAGCCATAGCAAGTCTGAAGATGTCTGGGCTTTGCACAAGCCAGAAGAGGCATAAGGGCTATTGTGTGTTCCCTGGATAGAGAGGTGAGGAAATGCCTTCATGTATCAAGTAGGATGAGGATGGAGAAGTGTGAAACTACCTGGGAGTTGCACAACCAGACACTGGGACAGGTCACAGCTCTGTTATACCATAAGATGAAAGGCCTTCGCTACATGTGAGACTTGAAACTGAAGATACTTCCTAATATATTTCTTGAAATTTACCTTCATTGTGTAACAGAAACTTAAGAAGTATTATTGCACAATCTTTCAATCTCTTGTACGAGTTTTGTCAAGTCCCTGTTCTGATAAGCTAACAGGTTTTGTAAATCTTCCCGTTTTTTTCTTCGGGATTGACTTTTTGACCTATGAGGAGTGGCAGCCAAGCAACTCTATGTGAAGTTCTATAATTTTGCAAGGGGCTCAAAAGCTCTAAAATTAAAAGAAAAAGATGCGAATGAGAAAAATAAAATGCAAACCTAAATAAGATGCCACACAGTAAGGGGAAGATTAGCCACTTTGTCTTGTACATCAAGAGGCCAGATTATTACCACAAGAAAAAATTATAAGCACTTTTTTTTGGAGCACACATTTAATGTAATAGATGCTACTGAAAAACACAAAAGATAAGTGGGCTAATGAAATGTCTGGTTATTAGCTACCTTGAAAAGTCAATATTAGAGTCAAAAGAATGGAGTGGAATTTCAGTTACATGACCATGGGTTTGAAACATGATATGTCAACATTAAAGCAAATGATCAGGAGTTGATCTTGGGAAGAATAAATGAGAATGAATTGGATCATGCTAAAATTCAATTAAAAAAAAAACAACAGTAGAAATTACTAGGTGTTTAAACAGCTATTCATCCAAAATGTTCTGTGAAGTGATAGAAATTCATACAGTTCAGCATGCACAGAGAACAAAGATCAGTTCAGCAATATATTTACATAATACTCAGAAATGTTCATTTCCCAGAGCCAAAAACAACTGTGAGCCACGCCTACTGGAGGGAGGGAAGACAAAAGAGTTTACACTGGAAGAAAACCTGCTTGGTGAGGTTTGAGAACATTCTACCTACGTGCAGAGACCAGAGGGGAAAAAAAAAAGAAAAAAGAAAAGAAAAGAGCATGCACTGGTTTAAAACTGTAATAAATCCTTCCTCTATACAGAAGTGAAAAGAGTCATTTAGAAACAGAAGAAAGGCAAATTTGACAGTAATGGCCATAAGTTAAAGGAAAAGCTGCTGAACCAGATGCCTGATGTGCAAAAGAATTTCAGAATTATTGCAATGCACAGTGTGTGTTCGGGTCAAAATATGGTCTTCATAGTGATATTACCTTATTTCTGATTAGACCTTGCTCTTGCCCACATTGTGCCATCATATGAGGAAACCTGCAAATTACATTCACCTTCCTCTTGCTACCTTAGGAGTTAGGTCTTGTCTGTCTCTGAGAGTGGGTGAGCATGGAAGCAGAATTTAAATTTCCAGTGGAGCTACATTTGATTCCACAAGAGGGAGAACTCCTCTGCCTGATGCTCTCAGGAAAAAGAGCCTGCTGTTTACAGACCTGCTCAGAGCAGTAGAAGCAGAGCGATGTGTATATTCCTGCCCACAGCAAAAGTCCTGGGAAGTACATGCTTAACTCCAGTGAAAAGTGTCAGCTGCATATTCCGAATAATATATATGTGCAACAACCTGCTGCGAATTCCAATGAAGATAAGGTTAAATTTCGAATATTCCTTTTTCCTTATAGGATTGCCTTGGTGTCTGTCACAGCAGACAGATGTTTTTCATTCTGGTTGTTTTCAATATGTTACAGCATGAATGAAAAGGATCAAGGACATCCTTTTCAGAATTTCCACATTAAACACAAATAATAAACAAGTTAATCATAGCTAATAGATAATAAATCAGCTCTTTTATGGAAATGAAAAAAATTGTTCTGCTTGAATGTCTGAGTAGTTCTCCATCCTTATACTCCCCTTTTTTCTTCTCTATCTTTTTTTCAGATAGAACTTGTGAAACATCCAAGTCTCTCTGCTATTTGGTAGTGAAGAACTATTTATAAAGTCATTCTTTGGAAAATACAGTGCTTGTATCAGTTGCCTGTTGACCTGCTGCCCGTATGATGTCAGTCCATGTGCAGCTATGGCCTTTGTTTTATAGCTGTTATTTTTCCATATCACTCTGTTGAATTCACTTCCAGTTAAACTGCCTTCCAGAGCAGTTCTGCCCACTTAGTGCAATACCAAGCCACCCTTGCCTTTCATCTCAGCTTATGATATCCATCTGCTGCCAGTAATTTTCTCGATACATGAAGGTACTCTTAGCAGCTCCTGCTAGTAATAGCTGCAAGTAAACAATATGCACAGAGTGGGCGAGATATCTGTAAGCAGTTGCCAGCAAAAGGTAGCAAGTGGAGAAGGGTATGCAGATTTCATATTCTTTTGTTCCCTTTGCTTATTTTACCCTCAGGCAGAGCACCTGTATTAGTTGTAGTGCTTGCTACAAATCCAGATGATAAAGAGATGGGAAGAGTACGGGGATGCTGCCCAGTTTTGTAGGGGTGAGGTCACAAAGGCCACAAAGATGCAGCTGAAGCTGAACTTAGCAAGGAATGCAAAGAGAAATAGAAGGGTTGCGGCAAGTGTGTCTGCCAGGAAAGGAAGCTCAAAGAAAACCCAATCCTGGAAACATTCAAGGGCAGCTTGCATGGGGCTCCGAGCAACCTGATCCAGTTGAAGATATCCCAGTCCATGGCAGGGTGGTAGACCTCTTAAAAGGTCCTTTCCAACCCAAATTATTCTATGATTCTATAAGTCTGAGTCTATGATTCTTCGTTACATCTGAATTGCAGAGTGAAGCGGAGGGCACCCTGACCTCCTGCACTGTAAGTTTTCCCTCCTGTTGATATCCATGGCACTGTATTATTACATTCCAGATCAGAGAAAGGATGGGGACTGACAGCAGCTCAGCCTCCTGTGTGACTGGGAAGATGGATCAGCACAGGCCAGGGTGGGGCAGTGCAGTCTCCTGAATACAGCACAGGCAATGCATTTCTGAAAATTGTTCAGAGCAGGGTGCTTTTGCAAAATCAGTTCCCTGGAAACAGGACATTGGGCAAGAGTTTGTGGCAGTGAGTCACCTTCATGGCTTCAACACCCTGGGCTCAAGCCATGCTGGTTGTCAGCTGCTCTGTGGCTCTACCACATTGCTTTGGCAGAATGAAGTAAGCTGCAACACAAACAAGGGCGCTAGAAAATGAACAGCTGGGAATTATTTTTGTGTCAAGTAAGGACACAATATATATTTCTCACCCCTAAGTGCACTACCTGGCACTGCCAGAGAAATGCTGTGCTCTGGCTGAGCACAGGCATCAGAGCAGTCCTGTGGTGCCAGGGAGATCTGAGGATAAATGGCAGTGGCTTGAGCACAGCTGAAGATGACAGCTGGGTAGACAGAGCAATAGCAGTGCTGAGGATATGAAGAGGGGCACAAGTAGCTTTCTGCAAAAATGGGGCAGACACTCAGCATCCTTCAGCCAGAACAGGAATATTCACACTCTGACATCTACCAGGATATAAATAATCCTAATGAAGTGGCTGCTGCATTGATGGACTGGAGGCTGTCAGCCTTTAAGTGGTGTGAGCTATGTGCTTGCGCTGTTCTCTCTGCGAGAGCCAGCCTGGCTGGGCAGTGCCTGTGGGGAAAAAGGGAGGACAGCAGCAGGTATTCAGGCTCTCAAATTAATAAACCTAAAAAAACCCCAGAGATCTAATAGAGCACTGTTGAATTCTTTTCTGCCTGGCCTTTTAGTTTCTCTGTTTATTCTTTAGTTGCATTTCAAACCTTCCACTGCAATAATGACGCATGGAAAGGGCATTTGTTCAGGTAGATTCACTCTTGTATTAGTTACTTCTTGGTTTTAAAAGGAGAAAGTACTATAGAATCCAAAGATTCAAGTTAGGTTTTAACCAAAAATATGGAACAGTTTAAAGTAGAAATGCAATTAACAACTGCAGAACGCAGAGAGCTGAAATGGAACAAGGGAAGAAATCAGCTGGTGGTGTGGAAGGACACCAACCTTTCTGCAACAGCCAAGCCAGCAGAAAACACACAATGATTTTAGAACACCACATGCCTGGTTTTTTCCTTTCTCCTTTCCTATACCAACAGTTTACTTCTTTTTTCTTTCCCTTGCTTTTTCCCCTACTCTTCCTTTCTTTACTGTTTCACTGCCATAACTAGAATTCACTTCAGAGTGAATACTTTGTAAAAAAGTATTAAGGACAGCGATTTCTTCTCATTGCCTCCTTTTTGCACTCCTCCCCCTCAAGATTTGCTTTAATGACTTGTCCTAATTAAGTTTGAACAAATTCTTTATTATGTCCCCAGATTTTCTGAGGTGTGATCACTTAACCTGTAAATTAGAATTGCAGATTTGGTACCCGTGCAGACTGACCATTATAATTGGTACCTGCTACATCCCTTTTAGCTTCCATTATATCTTTGCACTCAGGGAAGCTAAAACAGTTTCATTTTAGGAATAAACAGGATACACTAAAAAAGAATATGTTTGTCTTTCAAATGCTTATTGCTTTCATATAATATTGTTAACTTTTAAAAAGAGAAGCTGCTGAGTACTATCTGGGTATGGTAAGAATTAGACCACAGTTTTAAATAAAAAAAATACTTCTGAGCACATTAGAAATGGCCCAAAAATCAAACCATGCTTTTGGGGTCAAAACGAACTATGTTACCTGAAAATTTGACCAAATATATTTTCAAAAGCAACCCGCTTTGCTGTTGCATTGATAAATCCAGTGCTTCTCACTGAAAAGATGAGTGATGGATGGTACAGTAACTTAACTTCCTTGTAGTCTTCCATATAATGAAGGGAACTGTTTGAGACCTGAGCTAACGATTTTGTAGGAATGCCCTGCAAAGCAGAAAAAAATCAAATCGATCTGAGTTTGGTCTAGGAAGGAAAGGATGAGCAGAAAAGTGAAAGAAGACTCTGAAACAGTCAAAATAGGCTGGTTGACAACCACCATTAAAATTGCCACTTCTTTTTCATAAAAATTATGCTTCTGTAAAAAATGTCAGCCATGAAAAATTAATCAAGTAATCTTCACAGACCTTGGCTAAACTTTTAATGGGTGAGCATTTAACATTTTTTTTCCTTTCATTCACTCTGAACTTGGGTAAAAGGGTAGAAGAAAAGTTACTGAATTAGAAAATTATTTTAAGCTGTGATACTTTTTAATTACCAGCCCATTGCTGATGCTGGGTAAAAATAGGAGCCCATTTTCATCTGCTATAAATGGCAGAAATTAGTACAAATTGACATTACTCTCTTGCCACTTAATAATCTGTATAACCAAGACACCAGGATTTCATTTATAACATTTTTTAGTTTTGTCTTTGATTGCTTGTTTTGTCTCTTGTGCATTGCCATTTCATTGACAATAGCACTTAGATACCAGCTTAAAGATTTTAAAATGTTGTTGACTTTGTGTCTGTATCTTTATTGACCTAAGCCAATAGTCCACAGACTTTTTGCTCTGATTTAATTCCAAACGTTTTTCTTTATCAGACCGAGACTGACAATTTTGCTCTGCATTCTCATTCCTGAGGGTGTTTTGTATTTCTGTTTGTATTCAGTCTTATGAGGTGCAGATTTGCCAATGGAATGGAGAGCTGCAAAGGCCTCCTATGGCCCTTGCCAACACATTGTTTCCAGCATCAGGTTTCTCTTATTTAGTTCTGTGCAGATTTGATTCATATGGGGCTTTTCTTCCTTAGAATGAGAGAATTTGATTCATATGGGGCTTTTCTTCCTTAGAATGAGAGAATCATAGAATAATTTATGTTGGAAAACACCTTTAAGATCATCAAGTCCCACTGTTAATCCAGCACTACTAAGTCCACCACTAAGCCCTGTCCCTAAGAACCACATCTACCGTCTTGTAAATACCTCCAGGGATGGTGGCTCCACCACCTCCCTGGGCAGCCTGTTCCATTTTTGTCAAATTAAAATGCATTGAAAAATACATAAAATGGTAAAAGAAGATAAATGAGAGCTACACTAGTACGGATATGTACTGTTTCTACAAAAGAGAGATATAAATACGATGTAGAAATAAATTTCAGCTACTGCTATTGAGTAAGCTGCTAAATCCTACTAGTAAGCACTAGCTCTGCCCTATGGCTGTCTTCTGCAGTGTATTCCCAGGCTAGTACTGCTTTCTCAGTGCAGTCATAACAGGGACACTCTGCAACTCATCCAGCAGAGCCCAGAAAAGCAGTACTATTTTCTCCCTTCCACATTTCCTTTTCTATCCAGCTCTTCTCCCTTCCTAGGGAGCTTGTAAGGAAACTTTACCTGTTTCTCCTTCCATTCCCTTCTTGGTTTCCTAATTCATCCTTGCCCTGATGCCTGTCAGCTATCACGCCATTCTCTATCCAGCTGTATTTCAGCCCTCCTCTTCCCTTTCACCCAGTCTTGTTTATAAGCTCTGTGGGAGTTCAGCGTTTGCACAAAGTATTGCACTTGTGATTGTTGCAAGTCTATTGTTTATAATGTAGGCAGTCATCTTAAGCTATTTGCAAATTCAAAATTCACTATATTGTTGCATTTTCACAAACTTTCAGCTAGGAAGCATTCCTGACTGTTGTTGTAACCATCAATTCACACCATGGAAATAAGAAATCACCCTGATGAAGCAAATTGTTTCCACTGGTGATGATGCTACTTTAAAAGGATAGAGACCCTGTTCTACCACAGACTACAGACATATTCTGGACACATCGTCTAGATTAATTTCAGGCTGTGATAGTATAGACTGTGTCAAGCTTTTCACAATGGGTACTGTGTTAAAATAAAAAAAAATCAGAGTGAGGAGTGGAATCTGCTGAAAATTTTATTCTAGCTGTTTTTACCTAAGGGGCAGCCATGTCCCAAAAAAAAAGAAAACGTTTAGCAATGCTGTGGAGGGGGCTTTCCTACAACCACTGACAGAGTGGAAAGCTCCCTTTGCAACCCAGCGAGGGCCACTCCTGGGACCAGATGGAAGGGAAGTTATGGCAGCCAGGAAAGGCTGGGGGGAAAACCCCAACTGCCAGGGGAGAAGGGGACACGGGGCTAGCAGGTCCCCACAAGTGAGCCACAGAGCCATACCAGCTCTTGTTGGAAATGGGTGGCCATCCCAGTCCAGATGAGAGTATTCAGAATGGATTTACACTCTAAGAAGAGCCATGTTATTTAAAATTAATTAAAATATTAATTAATGAAGCCAGACTTGTGCTAATAAATGGTAAAAAATGGCTGAGAAAGGCCTCACATCCTCTTGTCTACAATACAGTTTCCTTCAGAAAGAAGTAGGCTGCCAGGTCATGGAGCTTGGTTTACTGATTGTATTGATGCTGGCTTACTCAACTAATTAAAATCCTCATTAGTGATCTTAACTGAAAATCTGCTATTTTCAGGTCAGGCTTCTGCCTGCATTCATTTGTCTGATCCTGGGGTTAGAGCACATGGACTCAATAGCAGAAAATAGCTCTTCCCAGCTACCTCACTCTCTTCTGGTGCGTCCTTGACAAGAGACTTGATCTGTTCGACTTTCTTTGCCAGGTTGTAAATGTGAAGGCAAGAACTTCCCACTTGTCAGACACACAGAAGCTAATTTATCAGCCTTGGAAAAATAAGGTGTCCAATAAAAAGGGATCAGTTGTATTTATTCAGTCACTTGTATTAGTCTGAGCAGTGTGTGAACATAAACGGGGTGACTGGCTAAGTACCCTGAAGACTTTGTGTTGCATCAGACCTTCAGCTGTATATACACAAGTTGCAACAGCACTCTGAAAACCCATGACTGAGATACCCAGCAGAAATATCGTTGTGTGCAGGTAATACAGACTTGCTTAGTTAAACAGGGAGAGTGAAGGATTTGCACACAGACGTGTGCAGAATTGTATATGAACACGGTTGTTAGTCAAGCACTGAGTCATCAGCTGCCCCTAAAGCACACTGATGAAATAAGTTTTCCATGGCTTACTATGTCTTTAAAGGTCTGAACAGCCTTTTGTTCTTTGGGTAATCAGTTCACAGTACAGTGTTTCTGCAGTGCACTTCAGGATTTCTGCCTTTAAAGAGGTTATTCTGAGTCACATATACTAAATACAATGGCCAAGATTCCTGCTGATGGAAATAAATGAATGCCAGTTAAAGCTGAATGTAGCTGCATAAAACAGAAATGGTACATTAGAGTTTATGCCCTCTACCTCCTCCCCTTTCTCTCATGAACAAAGATTAAACTGGGTCTGAGAACATTTGAAAAATTTGTTTCTGTGATTAAAACCTTACCCTGTCATCTTGTCACCAAGGATGTTTTGCAGTTTGTTTCCCCAATATTTGAATGTGTAGTCCACAGCTGCAAACACAAAAACCAAAATAGTGAAGAATCTTTCCTTATTTTTTAAATACTGTATGTCTATAATGTACAACATCTCTTTAAGTATTGCTGATTAATACTTCATTTTCTACATTAGAATTGTTATTAATTATTATAAATAATGGCAAAATGCTAGTGTAAATTGGACTTCTATGAAAAATAAATTTTTATCAGTTGCTTTACTGGAGAATTGCATAGTAGTCTCAGCTAATAACAAAACTACATGCTTTCTGTTGTTTTCTAAACATGGGAAAAAAGCTCTTTTCCAGATGACAAATCCTTTATATGACAAATCCTTTATAAATTACTTTATAACCTTATAAGGGGTCATCTGGAATGAAACAATTTTTCTATATCTCATGTAGGATATAATCACCCAGACATATTCTGAATCACGATTTCATATTCTGAATGATGATTTCGTAGACCAAAGAGAAATATCACTCAGGGAGATGATGGAAAAAAAAGCCCACCTAAATGAATAGAATATGTATTTTTTGCTAAGCTAAATGATATGTTAGATAAATTATTTTCAAAAGAACAAGATGAAGTGTTTCCTCAGCCAAACATTTGTATTTTCTTACATAATATTTCAAAAGTTCTAACTGGAAGCATTAGATTTTTAAATCTGTGGGTAACATTAAAAATGCCTATATTCTGTTTTATTTTCCTTACAGAGTATTTTCTACTCATAACCCCAGACAGAAAACCTCAGTACAGCTGCATCAGTCAGGCCAGGGTTGCCAAAGGGGCAGAGTCCCCGGGCAGTGTAGCCGTCCCAGCTATTTCATCACAACGGCGTGAGACGGAGCCTCACCAGCACTCTGGGGCCACCGACTACTGCAGCCCACAGCTTGCAAGGCAAGCTGTTCCTCCACTCTTGGCCAAACTCTTGGCAGAAACAGTCAAACAGCCCCATGTTGCCCTGGGAAGAGCCATGTCCAAGCTTTTGAGCACGGTGGTGACTGGGAGCTAGTGTTAGAAGTGTGAAGGTGTCACCCTGGGAGGGAGAGCCTCTGTGGTATGTTCTTGGTGACTGCTTGTTTTTAGCGACTTTGTCTTCCAGAAAGCAGTAAGAATTTGTCTCATGTTATATTTTGTATTAAACATACACCATTAGCTTTACAACTGGCTTTCCACAATATGTGTCTCTACTGGGAAAGAATGAAACAATTCTGGTAGAGCCAGATGGAAAGTATAAAAACACTGTGGGAAGTTTTGTCATGAAAGAAGACATAATTTTAAAACAAAACATTTCTGCTCAATATTTTGAAATCAGACTATAAAGTACAGGTCACAAGAGCCTTTATTCTTAAATTCTCTAAATGCTGAGAACACCAGCACACTATGCCATTATTGAAACCTCAGGGTTTTCCATGTTTTTTGTGATTTTGTAGGATGAAAAAAAATGAAAGGCATTTTGGAAACATATTGTTCTAGCCGCACGTAAGACAGTTGCACAGTAAGAATTGCTTTGGATGTGTCTGGCTTCTAGTGAGAAGTTGAAAGAGAAACAACTTCAGGAAACACTGGAGATCAAGAACTGCTGCAACTCCCCGTGCTACTTTTTTACTGTTATTATTTTATTTTCCCGTGGAGAAGTGCTGTCTTTCTCAAAACTCATGGTCTGCCTGAATGTCATCCCTCTTTTCCACTCTTTTTAACCAATGAACCCTCAGAAAAGGTTCTGCCCCAACTGGGTGTTCCTGGGATCCTTGTCTCAGATGGGACACGGTGAGCCCATTTTCACTCCCTTTGCCAAATAATTACAACTTCTTTTCTCTGGTGCTCCATTAAGGAATATGATGCTATGTGGAAGTTCTCCTGAAAAGCACTGTCATCCCCAAACCCTGAAGAATTACAAGTGCTCATAGCACCACTTCGGTACATCTTCCAAGGTTTAATACTAAATAATATTGCTGATATTAATCGCTGTAATACTCATGTTGCAAGCATCACAAAGGCCAATTACCCACCTGTACTCTGTACTTGCAACTCTAGAGATTTCCCTCTTGTGGAGCACTTGGTCATGCAGGGACAGAATATATATCTGGAGCTTCAGGGAGCAAGGATTAGAGGAAAATACTTGGTTGAAAGAGAAGGTATCATGAGAGAGATTTATGGGAAACCAGGGAGAAGTGGATTATAAATCATTACCCAAGTAGAGGAGGCACAGTTGTCTGGTTATTTAGACACAGACTGGATTCCCTACAGTGTAGGCTGTTCGCTTTGACAGTATGAACACTATTTCAGCACTGTCACCAAGGAAGAACATTGGTAGCAGAAGTGAAAAAGGTTGATGAAGATGAGGTTAACAAATGTTAACAATGCTGATACACACTGATCATCACATCGGGCTCCTACCTAAACAAAAAGATTTAGGGAAAAGGTTAAATGCAACACTAGTAGCAAATCCTCCCCCACAGAGTGATTCATAAGTGTTGTTTTAACTACAGTGCAATCAACATTCTTGACACATGGTGACGCAGACTGTACAAAAGCTAATCTTAACATCATTTATCCTCTTTTTTTGATGTTAGGACCTGGGGTTTTTTTAAAGCAAGGGTGTATTTTTAAGGGTTTCTATGTATTAATAATATATTTTATCAGACTGACTGCTATAAGTAGAAAAACAGGTCAGACTGTTGGACATGCACAGTGTTAAAATAGAGTAGCCCTTATACATCCTTCCCACTTGCAATTTCATGTGGTGGAACACATATACAACCATTGAAAGATTTATTAGAAAAACAATCCTGTTTTGAAATAGGGCTCTCCACACCCTCCCTTCTAATTACGCAGGCCCCAACCTCACTAAACCCACTAGGAGAGGCAAGCTGCCTGTGGCCAAAACAAACTAAATGTGTTTAGGCCCTTCGCAAGTACAAAACTCAACCAACATCTCTCCACTACCAGCACAACAAATATGCCTTAACACAGAACAATCAACTCCTACGCCTGTAATTCTGGGGACCTTTTATCAGGTGCATTGAGTGCTCTCAAGGTAATTCTGCAGGTGAAACCAAGAAACTACTGGGCACCAGAGAGAATGAACACACACAAGTAAAGGACAGGAGTTCCTCAGTGATCAGGGAGAGAGTATTTCTCAGAAAATAATCACTGCATTTCGAAAATCTTAGGCCAGACCCTCAAGGATTCCTACAACATTTTCCGAAGAAAAACTTGGCTGCTTTCACAAATGTGCTGGATACCGAAACCATTGAATCCAGAGACAGTGCTTTTGTGACAGAAAAACCTCCCACCTTCCCCTTGATGGACCTCTTCCTCAAACTCCTCTTTCTCTCACTGTTCCTTCCTCTAACTTTCCCTTTGAGATGGTCTGAGCACAACTAATGTGATAGGACAATGCGCTCAACTTGTACTTAGCTTTGAAGTCTTCTGCTTCTATTTCAGACCTGAAAAAGGACTCACATGCCCAAAAACTTGTCTAATTTTGCCAGTGATACAAGCTGGTCTAATAAAAGATACTGCTTTCACCAAGAAAATCTGTCTTGATTATGTCTTTAGGCTGTCATAACAACAGCACCACCACCATTATTCTTCATCTGACAGTCAATCAGTAGATATTTTTTGTCTTTCCATAAGTGATCCACAAAGCTAAAATAAACCAGGCACTGCATTTTTTTTTAGACTGATGGCTCAGAGAGACGACTACAAATAGTACTCCAACCAGCAGAGCCATAATTCAGACAGAAAGTGTGCGTGGGAAAGGAAGGGGCAGGGGTGGGGGAATTTGTGACTTCAGAAGACATATATAAATACCTGAATTAAAAAATTAAATTCAGAACCACAGTGACGTGATAACAGACAGATACGTTCAACTGATGAAATCTAAAGGTCAAATAAACTCATGAACTAAGTCAGTATTATTTGTGGGAAACATAGAGTGTTGAACTAAACTGATCATTATTCTTAATCAAACATTGAGGTTGAATACTTTTGCTTCCAGGTTTCTTTTTATTCCTTTTAAAGACTCACATCTATCTGGAGTGTCATTTTGAGAAGAAACAGAAGAGAAAAACAGATGTAACAAGAGAAGATCATTTGCCAGACAAATACAGGGCTGAATACAAGCACAGAGTGAAAAAGGACATAAGCAAAATAAGGCTGACAAGAGAGGCAGCCTGTCAGGAGTATTTGAATAAGTACACTGGGGAAAAGGAAAATGGAGGAAATAAAAGACATGTAAATATTTTTAACAGACATCCAAAAAGGCAAAAAACTGGTGACTCTTAGAAACACGATGTAGAACAAAAGTGCCTGTGAAGAGACAGAGGAGAATGACACACGGCTTGATCAACAAGAGAGAAAGATGGTTCCTGTGGCAGCATTGTAACCTCCATAAAAGACCATAGAGCAAAAAGAAACAGAACCAATAACTTTACTAATTATGCATCCGAAACAGAAATTCAAGAAAGCTGATTTTTGCCCACTGTTTTCACATAATTTCTGTTATAAAATGTTAAAATTTAATCTCAAACTACAGCACGTTATAAACCTCCATTATTTCTAAAACTGGTAACTGTTTAATATATTCAGATTAGCTTACTTTATTAAATGCCTGATCTGCTAAAGGTAAAGCAAACACTGTCACATCAAACTTCTTTCATTGACTACTGTATTGCTTTCAGGGAGTAACAGCAACCTGTTTCCCAAGTATCTATTTCCTTGAAAAAGATGCCTATTTAAAGAAATGCGTGGGGTGATCTTCACATGTATTTTCAGACTTCCAGCTTGAATCCCTCAGAGTTTTATTCATACAATCATTCTTCAGCCTTCTCTAAGGACAGTCATAACAACCAGACATCTGAATTTCAGCATAAGAGTGTATCTCTACTGAGCACCATCTTTTACCCAGGTGCAATTGTACTCAATTGTCAGTGTTACAAAAGGTGAGTAAGTCAAGAATTCCTGTTACAGTGCTCCACTCCATAAAGACATGGAACTCACAACAAAACTTTGAGATGTGCATTACCTGTTGTATCTAATTTCTGCTCTTCCTCAGGGTATTTGAGACATAATTCCTGAGCTCCCCAACACCATCTGAGTAGCAGAGAGGGTGTTTTGAAATAGACACTGAACTGAGCAGTGACAACATAGTGTGGTGACAAAATTTTCTGCATTAGTTTTCCTCTGCAAGATAATGCTCCTCAGCTTCCCTGTTGGGGTTTCCTTTCTCTGTTTCAGGTACAGTGACTTTTGTCTTTGATCTTGTTCCTTCTCACGTATTACTTTTAACTACGAGGAGCTTATTTTCTTTTCTCATTTATATTTCCAAATACAAATCATGCTTACTAACTCTCTTGCATCCCATTTACTTTTTAAAAGTTTACATTTTCCCCGTTAAAAAAACCCCACCACATAAAACACTTACAAAACACCTCAATCCTAATGTCACTAAACCAATTCCCCTGGGGACTGGATAACCATCAGGAGAGGTCCTGCTGAAATGTACAGAACTGAGCTAACCACACCAGTAGGTTAATACAAACCACTCAGTTTTTCTCTCAAGAGGCTCAACAATTGCTAAAGATATCGGCATATTGCAGAAAAAACATCCAATTTCCTAAAATAATGCTGTTATTTCTTGCATTCTGGTCTTTCTCTACTAATACTCTGCATATGTGAGTATTTTCCATTAGAATTCCACTTGGATTTTCTGGTCATGCTTTTAATTTTCTGTTCATGTAATCATATTAATGAATTACTTGGGCAGCAGCTTTCTTTCTCAAGAATGAAGTGTCAACGGAGTTCATTTGTAATCTGAAATATGTCCACCTAGCAACCAAGCTTAAAGAATGCTGCATTCAAATTCCAAACCTTGTATTCAAAATTACTTCCGGAATTCAGTAATCACATCAGCTTATAACAGAAATGGAAAGTCTGATTGCATGATGTCAACCTAAAACTAAACTATTTTGGTAAATTTTGTATTCAAATTCAGAAAATTTTTTACAAATTTTTCATTTTAAGTACTTTCAAAAAAAAAAAGAAAAAAGAAAAGAAAAAAGAAAAGAAAATATCATTTTTTTGCTTTTTAACATCTCTGTTAATGCTGAACATCTACATGTTGAACAGTCTTGTAATTTAATATTTATAGAAATTAAAGTAAAATTTAATAGTTCTGCCAATATAGTAAGCTTTGTACTGTGCAACATTTATTTTTATGATCATTTATATCTTTAAACTGTGATATATGACCTAAACAATTCATGTCAGGCAACATGATAAAATCCTTTATTTGCTAAAATTTGTTTATGTATGAGCTCTTTCTTGATTGACATACATTAAAACAATTAATGTATATCCTTGCTCACTGAAATGCTCATTTGTACTAAGACTACTATGCTTAGGTAACAAAGCCACAATAATGAATTCCCCGTTTTTACCAAAAAAACAGATGTAGGTTTTGGGCTTTTTTGCAAGTAGTGTCTGTTCAAACAGTCATAACGTGGGCTCTGATGAAAAGACCATTACACTAAGTCTGTGATTTGCAGTGGAAACCTACTGCAAATACACGAAAAAAAAAGGTAGCCCGGAGTGGAATATGTCCTCGGCCTCAAAATTCATCACTTTCTGTTCTAGACTGAATTATTAGTAATACTTGCAGAAGAGACTTCTAAGTTACAGCTTTTCTACCTTCATTTTGATGAATTTATTGGCATGAGCAGGAGTCTTACATAAATAAGATTTGTGGACTAGAGTCTGAAAACATTTGCACCACCAGCATATTTAGGTATTAACATTTGCACAGTTGCCATCTCATTCCTGTTTCTAAGCATGAGCAAACCTTGCAAGAATGCATTCACCAATTCGATTATATTTCTTATTTGAAGTATAACTTATGATTGGGCTCTGTTGATGGGTGCAGACAGTTCACCGTTATCGGGTTCCTACCTGGCTGTGTGTGACTTTTCCACTAAAAGAGTGTTATGCTTCTGCTAATAAAATCTTCTGGAGAGCAGTGCTTAGACACAGCCATTTATCCAACTGTTCTGCTATCAGACCAGAGCAGAATTAAAATCTGGCCACACAGACCATGAGCAGAGCAAACACACACTGGTTACCACCTGCCAATCTGGATAAACCATTTTGTTTTTCTACAGTGACAGGAGATGCCTTATGCAATATTCATGTTTGGAGGTTTTTTTCCCCCCACATATTTGGCAAAACACTAAAACTGAGAATCAGTAAAATAATATTTTAAGTATAATAGCAAAATAATAGGAAAATAGGAAAATAGGAAAATAACATTGTAACTTCAATAAGGGCATCTTGTGCAAGCATAATAAAAAGTAAGGCTCATGAGACTGATGAGGCTGATAAGAGGGAGAATCCTTGCAAAAAATGTAGTTGCTCAGACTAGCAAATCTGATATGGATATGGTTTTTATAATGCTGTCAATTTTACACCAATAAATGAAGTTTTGGCAATATTTTTCACCTAGCAAGGGTGACTTTCCACCTTCAGCCCACACCTTGTATTATGTACACTTATCATTTGATTGAATAAACAGTGTAAGTTATATATTAGTGGTAGTAAGTTTTGGTCTGAAGCTATAATTTACCACTAAACTGAGCCTGAATGTAATTTTTTTCCCATTGATCTCTGCTCCAATTTGATAGCTCTTTTCAGCAGATGGCATTTTTAGAAAACAACCAGATTCCAACAGTTTCTACCAAAAGAAGGTCTGGATTCAAGGCGGAAAAAAAGAGTTTGCTAAATGCCAGTTACTACCCACTCCATATCTGGTAATTTAAGCTGAATTCAGTTGACTTGGATGAAACATCAAATTGATTTACAGGCAAGAAAGAATTCTTACAACTCCCTGCTCCCCAGCTGGCTGTTAGCTACTAAAGTAGGGTCAACGGTTTGGTGAATGGTTCTCCAGAGGAGGGAAAGGGAAGTAAAATGAGAAAGAATTATATAATTTTTTTAGCAAAAGACTTTAAAAAAAAAAAAAAAACAACAACCTGAAATTTAACATACAGAGGGATAATGGTTGGAGCAAAGTATGCTACAATTTATTTGTAAAGTACTTCAGGCAATAGTAATGTGAACCTAGATTTAATAACAACGTCTACACACTGAAAACACAGGTGTGCTGATTGACACCAGGAAACTGAAGGACGTAACATTGTAATAAAAAGTACACAAAATACAGATGAGGATGTATGTTCTGCAGTAACAACTCCATTGCAAGTAAGACGCTTCAATATGTCCCAAAAACCTTGGAAATTAACAAAGTCTCCTCTGCATAAAAATTATCTATTCATTTTGCAATAAGTGTTTTGTGCTTATTTTGCTAAAGAAATTAATCAAGTATGTGAAGGGCTAAAATGCTACATTAAGAACACTCTTTTTATTGGCAATTTGAGCAGCATGTATTGCTTTGGTTTTCTATTTCTGGGCTAAACACTACTTTACTCACAAGGTGAATGAGTGGTATTTGTGGACCCGTCAGTTGAATAGCCCTGTGATCATAAGATCAGAGATTTTCCAGTTATTTGAGTCACATTAGTAACAGCTCAGCTAATTAGCAATTTTAAAAGGATCAACTCACTAACAAATTAAAAGAAGTATCTGTATACAAAGAGAGATTGTTCGATTTGGCTCCAGTCTTGATAGTAATAAATAAAAGCATCTATTGTGTGAAAGCGGGGAAACGTCTCATCTGTAGTGATAGGGATTCATTTTGGAATGACAGAGTCGCAGTTTCTATTTTCTCAGTGTTTTGTGGGGTATGTTTTGGTTTCTGCTTATTGAGAGTGAAATTTAAGGTCAGAGGCTAAATGATGTCAAAATGCCTTCCAGTCATTTGATGTGACAAGGCAGCTGAGATGTTCAGGATGTGTCCCGAACGCCACAAATATGTGGCAATGTTTAAAGGAACAGTGTTGGTGGACTTACTGTTTCTGCTTGCAGATAATTTTTCAAAAGTAAAGTTAACAAGGACATCTTTGAAAATATTGCCGTACCCCTCTAAAAGTGGAAACGCTTTTATTCTAAAACAAAGAGATTGAAATAGAAAAAGTGATTCTAGAGGCATTGGCTGAATGCCCTGTTGCCCCAAGCACTGGGATGTCTTTTATGGATGCTATGAAACATTTCAGTTTGCCTTGGATTAGGACACTGGCAGTACAGAGCATGTGATCCCATCCTCAGCAAAGCATTCTTTCTCTTCGGGATACAGCTATGGAGTGATTTTTCCTAGGAGATTAGATGAATCTAGCCTGGGCATCTGCAATACTTTTTTTCTCACACATAATAGAAAGCTTTTAATCAGAAACGCGACACAAGAGAGTAACAGGAGCCCTCTTGGTTTTCTCAAAGCAAAAGCAAAGACATCAAACAAAATATAAAACTCCAATGACCTTAAATTGGTAGCCTAAATATGCAGCAGAGAACTCTTATTACTCAGAGAAAACAAGGAACCACATGTTCCAAAAAGTGTTCTAAAGCAAGTTCCTTGCTGGCATAACATTATCCCTGTATCACAAATAAAAAAAAAAATTGTTAAAATTACTTCAGAATTGCTAGTTTGAACATATCAGGAGTACTATGAACACAGTGCTCTGACTTCCAGGGCGCTGGTATCAGGCACTGTGGAAAGAATAGATGGCCAAAGCCACAGGGCTTTAGTCTGTGACTATGAAGTCAATAGATTTTGTAAGTGAATGCCAGGATAAGTTGCATAGACTATAGCTCAGCAATTTCTGAGAGAAAGATCATGAAAATACATTGCTTTTAATGTATTAAAAGCTCTAGTAATCTTTCATTCAAAAAGCTCTGTCGTGATCTGTCGTCTCCTGAGATGAGACCTTTCTGTCATTGTCTCCTACTGAGCACAGTAATCCACTGCTGCCATAAGTAACATCACACTAGAAAATGTAAATTTTTGGCTGGTGGATCTCCAAGAATTGATTTTAAACTTCCCAGGAAGAGTCTTAAGGACAAATTAAAAGAGTCCTGTAGGTTTTGATTGCAGTTGAAATGATATACAGTTATATATATTCTGCTTAGATAATATCTTAAAGTGATGGAGTTTTGTCGTTCTCAGTTGAAGCATTCCTAAACAATATGTTAGATAAATCACAACAAATAAAAGCAAATAAAGGAAAGGTATTAGCACAAAGAAAAGTCCTGTAAGAAAAGTAAGAGTTTAATAGAAGCAACCTGAACAATGATGTTCATATGCTGGTGGTCTGAGGGATGAAGGGTCAGAGAAAGGGTTTGGAGAAATTAAAATAGTTTTAAAGGAAGAGAAGAAGGAAAGTATATCTGCCATCTAAAATAAAAAGTGTCATAAATATCTTCAAGTATTTAAACCAAAGTCATGAACAACTGAAGTTAAGTGGAACTTTTTTTTTTAATAAATAAGAGTGAAAATAAATTAATACATATCAGAAAAAGCAAAATCATATAATAATCATATAATAACCATGCCATCAAGAAACTAAAGACAACCAAAAAAATCTGGTTTTCATACCAAAAATTGTCAAGAGGAATAATTTTAATTGTAACTAGTGACTCATACTCAGGAAAAAAAAAAATCACAAAAATTAAATTCAAGACATATGAATCATTGCTTTTCTCCTTCCCCTGTCTCTTATTTATTTTACACCAGCTTTTAAATGTAGAATTTACAAGCATGAGTATGTCAAGGACCCAAAAGGACAAGTGCAAATAAACAGACTACACTATTTACATCACAATTTGCTAGAAATCCTTTGCTCATTTATCAACGGCTTTGCACAGCAGAAGAGCTGCATAAGTCAGCACTAAATAAAGAGGATGCTTTTCCCTAAACCATCTGGTACAGCTGTGGCAAGCACACCTGACCGGCTCCAGCTGATGCAGGCTGCACCTAACTGGGCTCTGCAGGCAGCAGCTAGAAATCATTCCCGATTCCAGTTCCAGGTGGGTTACTGGAGTCTCATACCTTCCTTACCCTGCCATATCAGCGTAAAGTGAGCAAGCCTAAATTCTGTCCTACAGTCCCTGGAGTTTCAGAAAATTTAAAACAATGTCTTCACTTTCATCTGAATATGTGACAGCAAAATTGAAATGTATATAACACATAGTTTTCCAAAGATGAGGTCCCCAGTACTGATCGCTCGGCAGCACGATTGCTTCAGGGCTAAGTATTCAGACCCCACATTCCCAAGTAGTTCGGCTGTATGTGTACTGAAATGCTAAATGCTTGCAATTGTTTTCTGTAATATGCAAGGGCCAGTTGGCTGGCATGTAGAACAGTTAAGCCTTTATTGTTGCTAGGCTTAACATTTTCATCAAGGTTGAATAACGCTATTATCAGTGAGACTTCCATCTGTTGTTTCAGGAATATAGCATGGGGCTTTTTAAGCAAGTGCAGAGACCTATGCACATATCTGAAGCTGAGCCCAAAACAAAGGTACCAGAAACACTAAGCCACTTAAGAACATGCGAAATTAAGGGTCTTGTCTGCTTCTGTGCCAATTGCAACTTGACCCCATGGATTTTCATGCAATCCCAGCAAGGAGCTAGATGACTTTATTTCCATCAGACATTTATCAAAAAATACTCTTCAAGATGCAAATCAGTGACATCTGATCACCAGGAAAGTATATTTGACTACTGAGATAAATACTTCAGGGAGGCATAATAGCATCTGCTTTTACCTGGTACTGAACACTGCCTATTTATTTAAAATATAATTATAAATATGCCTTTATATTGTAGTATTCCCAATGATTCCAATCCAGACTACAGTTATAACAGCACTTCATGCTGTAGAAATGAAAAAAAAAAAACATTACTTTTCCCTCAGATTCTGTAGAATTCAGTACTGGAGTGACAAAAGAAAGGACAGAGTGATGAAGATCATCCTATAAACATTAGAAAAATAGAAACATTTGTCATAAGCATTTTGAAGCATTATTATTAAATAACCCTTAAATTTTATTTCCCTACTTTTCTCCTCAAAGTAATTGCTATTGTTTTCCTTCAGACATAGCTAAAGTGAAGCAAGTGTTACTGTTGAGTGCAGGTAATGCATCACAGTTCATTTTGATGGTTTGGATTTTCTTATCTAATTTCACCATCACTGTGTTACTCATGCGGATTTAACGGAAAAATCAGATAACCCGTTTAGGGTGGGGTTGCTTATACCTCTTTCACTTCTTCCAAAGTGATTTGCTCTTCCACACTTGAAGACTCCCTAGCTCCATAAAAAGTGCACACGTTTCAGCTGTAAAACATGTAGGAGGTGGCCAAATGTTTAACTTTGTTTTACAGCTTGCTGGAAAAAAAAAAAAAAATTTGCAGTGTTGAGGTTGCTAATTTTGAAATGCTCTTCAAGGAATTAATGTTCTTCTATAATACTGACCTTAAAGTATCTAAAGAGCAGTTTCTTTTAAGCTTTCTTTTTGGAATTCACCACAGCTGTTACAGGTGGCCTGTGACATGGTCAGTCATCTGTTTCAGAAACAGGTGAGCTTAGCAAATATTTCCTACTATTCTATTATACCAAGGAGTTGGACTTGATCCTGATAGGTTCCTTCCAACTCATTACAGTCCATGTTTTTGTCTTTGTCATGTGGGTTCTCTAGTTTAAAAGCATTTGCCACTCCTTACCTTTGATATTAAATGCCCTTTGATATTAAATACCCTTTGATGTAAAAAGACAACA
This sequence comes from Struthidea cinerea, assembly GCA_013397865.1. Classification (NCBI taxonomy): domain Eukaryota; kingdom Metazoa; phylum Chordata; class Aves; order Passeriformes; family Corcoracidae; genus Struthidea; species Struthidea cinerea. Next base: position 133,450 of record VZTI01002802.1, read on the forward strand.
ATATTGGGTCAGGTAATGTGCTTGGTTTTTAACAGCTGTTTTAAAACATGGAGACTTCGAAATACAGTTTTAAGATAAAATTTTATAAAATTAAATTAAAATATTTCAAAAACATATCTATATCACACCACATCAGATGTACTCATTACTTATACACACACACAGATATATATATATATATATATGAATTATCTTTTAGAAATTGTGATGGAAAATTTTACTATGTAAATCTAAGAGGGGAAACTGACAATATTTGGATCCAAATTTTGATATTTCCCAAGGAGCAAAACTGCATGAAAAAAATTATGGCTCTCAGCATTTCACACCAAGAGGTCTGTGTTTACTCTCAAAATGTGTCCTTGAAGTTGTGATACATCCTGCATTTTCTCTAACATAATGTAAAGAGGAACAACCACGTCGGAATCCATCACATCTTATGCAAACTGCTGCTGAATTTACAGCAATAAGAGAGGAATTCACATTCAGGCAAATTATCCTTTAGCCCATGTACAAAGAAATCAGAGAGAGAGAGACTTAAAGGAAAAGATTGTGGAATAATCCATTTACTCTCAGATAGGAAAACATATAGTAAGTACTTATTTATTTATGTGCCTCAAATTGGTCCTTAAAAATGCTCATCTAGTACAACACATACTTTCTTTAGAAAAACAAACAAGCTATGGGTACAGTTATTACTGGCAAATGCTTCCAAAACTTTTGCCAAGACAAATGCCATTCTATCCTCAAGCACACGTAAACCCAAATGCAAGCTGTACACCATTCCTGTGGTCTGCAAAAACAAGACAGAACGCAAAACAAAAGACTGGGTTACAAAAGAGTGAGAAAAGTTATGGTTAGGCAGGCTTATAAGAGGCTTGATAATATATTTGGTACAGAGCAGAAAATCCTGTTGTTTCTAGAGTTTTCTGCAATATTTGTTAATGGGCTGGTTTGCTTTTTGGACTGGATTTTGTTATTTTTTAGGACACCTATGTGTAGTTAAAGTACACACAGAGGCACTTGGATGATGTGAACGTGCTTTTGGTTCCCTTTTGTATAACCTGCAGTCTCTGCTTTCCACCCACTTGCCTCATTACAGACTGGTCACACCTTATTTCACTCTTTAAATTCCAAGGTCTATGCAGTCTTATGCCTTTTACAGACAGGAAGCAGTTAATAGATGTGACAAGTAAAATAGTGTGACTTAAAATAATGAGGCATGTTCATATGAACTGCAAAGCGTGGTGGAAGTGTTGTTGCTATGGAGGTGCAGCTATAACCACGGGTATTGGGCTCCTAGAATACAGAAATCTAGCATTTAAAGAGAGAAAAATTTTTGTATGGCTGTTCTTCTGTTTCGTTTTGTACCTAATGGAAGGGAAGGCAGAAAGTTTGAAATAAGCATGTGGTGGGTGTTGGATACTGTGAGAAGTGACTTCCCTTAATTTTCAGCAACTGCATCTCCCATTCTGTGACAAAATTGCAAATCGCTGGCAATAGAGGAAAAAAAATCCAACATTTGTCACTTTTAATTATTATTAACTTTAGAAAATGAGAGAATTTGAATAAAGACAGAGACTAGTATTTTGATCATCTTGCAGCAGAACCAAAAAAGTACTGACAGTCTTAGCTGCACTAAAAGTGAGATTGACTGCTACATAAGGCTTAGTGAAATTTCATACCAGCAGTAACTGTAATTTTCACCAAAATATTTTCATACTCTCCCATTTTGTGGTTTTTTTTTTCATTCTCACTTACTGAATTTGGTTTACTGCCTTAAGTTGAAAGCCCTAATCAGAAGCAAGGCTCCAGGACAGAATTGCCCAGCCAAACATACATTGCTCTCCTAAGAATGCAAACAGGAATAAAACACTACAAATAGACGTGGCAGATACTTGGAAAAGCAGGAAAGAAAAATCAGCTGTTATTCTAAGATCCAACAAGTAATTACATTGACCAGTTCAGTAATGAAAGCCTTTCTTTTCCTTTTTAATTAAATATCTTCAAGAGCTATTTTTGAATGCTCCATCTTTCACAACTTGATATCCTCTCTCTCATAATCTCCTTCACTCCCACCTCGGGCAATACAAACCAAGTGTGATTTAAAGAAATGTGTGAAGTAGCAAAAGCAATAGGATGTTTATGACAGCTGGATTTTGAATAGATTAAAGAAGGGAGTAATGCAGAAGTCACAACAAAAACCCGTCAGTAGGTTGGAGTGCAATGAACTTCAACTGTCGCTGTTGTACCGCGAACGGCGAGAAACAACACGACCAAGTTCAGTAGCAATAATGGCTAATTTAATTAATTATAAATCGATTTATATAGCTTGGGTCACCTGCATGGCATAAGGTCACTGATCATCCACCTCCTAGAATGATTGGTGGAGTCTATACAACATTCATTTGAAAATATTTTCTTCAGTATACCATAACAACACTGCCTAACAACAGCAGGTGCAAGATAAAGAATTAGTTTACAGAAACCCGTAGCAGTGTTTTCATAGCTTTCATGAGAAACACAGAGCTCTCACAGAATGTTGCAGAAAGCTGGAAAATTTCTCTGCTAAAGCTTTTCAGCGTCTACATTCAACCTACAGCAACTGGATAATTTCAGGTCTTTCAACCCCTTGTTTTTTGTCCTTGTTTTGAAAACTATTGTTATCATTCTTTATATTATTCTTCAAATTCCTTGGGCCTTTGTATATGCCAGCCTTGACCAGTTTGCTTGGCACACAAAATTATATTCGCACTTTTCAAACATCATGCAAGTACACGAAGCTTCCCCATGGATTTGGCACTATCCCTAAGAGATGCAACCTGACTTTCATAGCAGGCAGCTTCAGCAGAGGCTTGGAACCATGTGCGTTTCAAAACAGAAGAACTGAGAAACATGAAATTAACATGAAACCAATGGCAATTTTGCCACTTTTAGGACTATGTTAGCCTTTTCCCAACATCTCCTATGAAATCTCAGTCCTCTACACAGTGTGCCCCACCGGCTCAGAAGGCAGCACGACTCATGCACTGGACACCGTCAGGAACAAGCTGCACATTCTCACATTTATATAAAAATGCTGTTAGTATCACAGCGCTACATTTAAAAGAAAGCAAAGCAACACAGTAGAGATAGGCCCACCTATTTAAGAAATTACAAATCAGACTTACAAAAATATGGATTTGAAATTAATTTATAGTTAAGGAGTTACTTCTGATTAAGTTTTTGCATAATCAGAAATACGATTTTTTTTGATTAATGAGATACATTTTGCAGATTTTTGGGGGATAGAGGGCTAGATGTAGCCTATATAATAATTCATCTCTAGGAGCTGTACATTAGCAAAATAACAAGCACAAAGACATACCTGGCAGAAACTGGGAGGGGAAAATTCTACTCTTCAAAAAAAGTTCTTTTTATAAATACAAAGAGAAAAACTCTGAGGTAATAGGAAGCCTTTCCTAATTAAAAATTGAAGAATTGCTTCCCTAGAAATGAATGTGCTTCTTGATACTTACACGTGATATAAAGTAGAATTATTAATTGCTAGCATCAATATTATCAGTGATCTTAGATGGGATTGTTTGCAGAATAAGACATTAGGCCACTGCTCGGTAATTGGCTTGGCACGGGAGAGCAGATGGTGAACCGCTGCATTGTGCATCACTTTTGTATATTCTTTTAAAGCTAGTATTATTTTCCTTCCCTTTTCTGTCCTATGAAAGTGGACTTATCTCAACCTATGAGTTTTACCTTTTTGCTGATTCTCTCCCCCATTCCACTGGGGGCAGTGAGCAAGTGGTTATGTGGTGTTTTAGCTTCCAGACTGAGTTAAACCAATGGCAGAATTCCGTCTCGTCTTTAATCACAGAATACTACACAGACACCTTTTGAGATGTTCAGGCAAATTGCTCCCTGAGGTGCAAAAGGCCCATAAAACCCTCCTGTCAAAACTTCTATACTATTAAGATAATTCTTCTACACAGAAATTGTTGCATCTTTATTCTCAAGCAAGTATTATTTCATTAGCACTTCGTAACATCTGAAGAGAACCACTGAAAACAATTTTATTCACAGATGATAAAAAGATCCCAGGAACCTTACAGACCTGCTCCTTTAAGCTTGTTTTATAAGTATCTTTTCTCGGTCCCTCTTGACAAGCATCTTGACTCTCTGGCAGGATATGTTACAACTGCAACAGAACTTCTTGACTGAGATTCCCCCATCTTTACAATGTGAAAACAATTACAATTTTGCCTTGGCCAGGCAGAAAGTTGTTTTGCAGCTAGGCTTCTAGTTGCTGTCTTGCTTAACAGTATTGAGAGCAAATAAACTCAAGCCTTCCTTGTTGCGGTGAGCCATGGCCAGAGCCATGGTCAGCAGGACCAAGCAGACCAACAGGTCCAGTGGTTTGATGCCTCCACAGCACAAGGACAGTGAGCACAGAAAGCCTGTGTGAAGCACACTGACCATTGGCTGCTGCCACCCCTCCTCATTATAGTTCATATTTGGTTATTTCTCTGGAAAGTTCGATGTTCCTTGGTTGGTGATCGGCCCATGTTAATCCTCTACCCCCCACATCTTCTCCCATTTGCCCTAATCCCTTCTCCCCCCTTTGGTAAGACCCCATAACTGGTATTTTATTGGTTACTGTATGTTTTCCATGCCTATTATGTAGGGGAATCAAACCCCGTACCAGCCTAATTTTATCAGCTCTCCTCATGGCTTCTCCCTGGAATAAACCCTTCCCTGTCCCACGAGGAAGTCCCTCTGCTTTTTCCTCCCTCCTTTGCACACCTTGCCATCAGTGGGCAAGGAGAACCTGAGCTGGTGTTTCACCTGCCCTCCAGCGCCGCGATCGGCCTCTGTCCCCCCCACCTGGGGCAGGTAGAACATTGCCCAGTGCTGGAATAGCGTGCTAGCCGGCTCAGCACCGTGGCACTTCCTAATCTCTCCTGGCCTTTTTTCAGCACCTTGCGCTTTGGGCTGAGTGGCACAGTGGAAAACTTTCTATTTGCTCACCTCAGAAAATGTTTCACTACACTGTCACTTGCTCGGCCTTGCAGTTCACACATCTTTTGGAGTCACTTAATGTTACAGGGAACAAGTTTGCTCTTGATGAGACATCTGTCCTGGGTAAGCTTCAGAACTGAGATACTGGATTATTCATTCAGACAGAGTTGATCATACTCCTGTAGTGACATTTGAAGCCTTGCAGGTCTATTTTCTACTTAGTTTGTACTTTAATCTCATATTGCAGTGGATAGGGGCCTGGGAATCTTACCAGAATGTTGCAGTCACTTTCCTTGTTTCCCATGCTGTATTACAACATGCAGGTTGTGCCAGCACACAGCTGGTGTCATTCTCCAGCTACTCACTGACCACGCCACTTCTACAGAAGAGGATGAAGCCCTTTTTTTCCATGCTGTGTATCATGGTTTGAGGCAACAGTCTCCTCTTCTGATGCTCCACCTCATGCAGGATTTTTAAGAATTCTGCAGCGTCAAGTCAGTACCAAACATATTTAGTTACCAGTCAGTTGATTGGGAAAAGCTACAAATTTTGTTTAAAATACCCTTGTGCTCAACAAAAAGCTGTTTAATGCATTTTCCAACATCATTGGTTGAGATAATAACTTACTGAACATGTGGGGAAGAAATATTTTCAAATTAAATTGATTTTGAAAAAAGATAATTCTTGAACAAATGCACAATTTTATTACCTAAATTAGTATAGTGACTGTTAGCAAAAGAAAGGAGATTTAAATCAGCTAATTGGCTAGCATGATTTAAAATGTAAAGATTTGGAATAAAGCTAACAGCCAATAACTGCCTGAATCTCTACAAAAATGAACTCAACAGGAAAAATAGATCCCTTTAAAATGTGAGGAAATGTTTGCTGTGGCTTGGTGTGTTTTAGTCTCTTGCCATGTGTTCCAACCTTAATGACAAATAACTAATACAAAGGTACATCTAAAGAAAATACATTTTATTCTGAAACATGGATTTGAAATAAATCCCAACCGAAAAATGAAGACATTTGAAAAATCCAGGTTAACATGCAGAATTTAAAGGGAACAGAAAATTTTACTTCTGGGAGAAACATACAATTAATTGTAAATCAGGACATCTATGCAGAACATAATTTCCAGAGAAGTACTTCTAAAGTACTTTTTCCAAACTACCTTTTTATATCACAAACATAAGGTCCATTATAATCTTTTAATTTTAAATGTGAAAGCATGCTGGGGAAAGACATGTCCTGATCTTAGATGTGGACACAGGTGTGTTTTCTTCTCTTCTCAAGTGTATATACATAAAGATAAGACACAAACTAGTAATAATACCAGTATAGCTGAGGTTCTGTGTTATATTCTAGATAGCCAGATTTATTTATGGGAGGAAATAAGGGCAGTACTTAAAGCTGGTGAAACCCCAAAAACTTTTGCTTGGTTATAACTAGTTTCCTCGAAATGTGAGGTCCTGCAGACATGGAGTTTTGTATCTGGGAGGAGGTTGTCTTGACTATGAGCAAACTATTACGTGAAAAAAATTAATATTTTTTTGTTGTAGTTTTCTGTAACTCATTGAAAAGCAGAACATAACTTCAATAAAACAGTACGAATATTCAAATAGTATGAGTTATCTGGTCAATATAAAAATAATTCACATAGTTTCCTGGACTAAAGGCAGTACTTTTGAGGACAGAGCAAGCTAAATGCAGCTTCATGTGGTTAATTCTGGTCTAAAGACATATTAGACCTGGTGCTTCACTTGAAGGACAATGTGTTAAACTGAATGTGTTTCATCCTTTCAAAGTATAGATTTTATATCAATATTCTGTATTTCCTCAGTGGTACAACTCAGCTCCTGTGTTCTTTTGCCTTAAGCTTTTACAGAGCACATATCTAACAAAGTCATCCTTTGTACTGGAACCAGACCAGATCTATTAAACAGTAATTATTCTCTTACTACAGACATGACAGTCTGTTGAATGAACAACCTTGAGGTGAACTGGACTGTCAGCTACCAACAGCCACTTCAGACAGTAACTCCTCAGCTTTGTAAGATCTTGGTATAGTGGATTTATAGAACAGATTCACAGAAAAGACATTTCTAATCGTCAAGCTTAACTCTGTGGAGAAGGCTATAATTGTTTAGTAAATAGTCAAATTTACTGGCATTCACTCTTATTGTTTGGTAGACTTTGAGAGAGAAAAGCACTGTAAGACATGGGTGTCTCAGACTGACTATGAACAGATGCTGAGAAAGCTGGGACTGTTCAGCCTGTGGAATGGAAGGGTTGGAGGGATCCTTAATCCATAAATACCTGACAGGAGGGGATGAAGAAGAATTCATCAGAAGATGGGAGAGAACTCAGTGGTTCCCTGGGAAAGGATGAGAGTCGATGGACACAAACTGAAAGACAAGAAAATCCACGTGAACATAAAGAAATATGTTTTCATTGTGAGAATTGTAAAAACATCTGAGCCGGTTGCTCAGGGAGGTTATGAATTCTCCATCCTTGAAGATACTCAAAACTCACCTGGCCATGCTTTTGGACAGCTGGCTCAGGGTGGCCCTGCCTAGGCACGGGGGTTGAACTGGATGACCTCCTGAGGTCCTGCCAACCACAGTCACTGAGACGGGTATGACTAGGGAAGGAATGCTTTCTCCCCAAATAAGCAGTCCTGCAAAATATTTATGGTAAGACACAATTCAAAGCAACTAACTGATCATATATGAAGCGTTGTTCCGGAATAGGTGGCTGTTAGTCAAAAGGTGCGTCGGAAAAATTTTAATTGTTTGATTTCTGTCAATTTCTTCATGTGCATCTCGCGAGAAAGCCGATGGGGCACAGCAGGACGCTGCGGGCCGGGAGCTTCCCGCGACGGCCCCGCAGCCTGGTGTGAGTCTCCTCAGGAACGGCAGCCCCTCACGGGACCGCGGAGGTGCCTCGTGCCGCTGCACCGCCCTCCCACTCACCCTGCGCCCGTGCCAGGCCAGGGCTCCCCGCCCTGCCCGGGGGAGGCGGCGCAGCCCGCATCCTCCTGCGGGAGCGGGCCCGCGGGGCCGCGGCAGCGCCGGCAGGAGGAAGGGGCACTCTCCGCTCCTCTTCGCTCCTCTCCTTCTCCTCCTCTCTGCTCGCCCCGCTCGTCCCTCCTCCCTCCCGGTGTGGCGGCGGCTCCTCCTCCCGCGTGTGACCCGGTGCCGCATGTGAGCGGGGAGGAGGGACCGCGCGGCGCGGGCCCCACTGTGGCGGCGGCAGGAGGAGGAGCGGGAGCCGGCGTGCGGTGTCCCGCCGCAGCCTCATNNGTGCCCCCGCCGCAGCCTCACCCCTGGCCCCCGCCGGCGCTCCCCATGCCCGTGTGGTGCTGCCGCTGCTCCCTGGCCGGTCACTTCAGGTGAGGCGGCGGCGGGGAGCGGTGGGACGGCGCGGGAGCCGGGCCGCGGGGCGGCGGAGGGGGGCGGTACGGGCAGGACGGGGACACCGGCGGGGCTGCGGCCTCCGCGGGGCTGCGGCGGCGAGCGTGGCGCTGCCCGGCCCCGCACGGCTCCGCCGGGGAAGGGATGGCGGTGGTGGGGCCCGGGCAGGCGCGCCGTGACCTTGGGCAGCGCCGAGGCGCAGCGGAGCCGGGGGCAGCCCGCGCCCGCTGATGCTCGGTGTTGCTCCGGGGTTCGCAGCGCTGCACCGCCCGGGATGCCGGCCCCGAGGGGCACCGCTCTGCCCGCTTACCTGGAGAAAATCCAGCAGTCTGGCAGTGTTAAATTCGCTTTTTGAAGTGTCAGCTTGAGACCAAATTCAGATTCCTTTTATATAACAAGTTTTCTGTTAACCGCCCACCACAGTCCGTTTCTTTATTTTTTTTTTTCCTTAAAGTACGTAGTGTATTCTAGGATCTTCCAAAACTTCTACCTGGAAAAGGTGCCGTTTGTTTTAATGAACTGCAGCAAATTAGGGGTTATTATCAAATTACTAGCTTTTTCAAATGGGAGAAAAACTGTTACATGTATGTTGTGTTTTTTCTCTTAATGAGTTTTTTACATTAAAAAAAAAAGCAAAACCATGGATGCACACGTTTGCACATGTTTAGAATCTGGGTAATTGACAGAATGTAATTCTCCAGGTTATTTGGTGTGACCAGTATAAGATATATTAAGCACTAGTGTTAGAACTGACTCATCTTGTGCCCACTTGCATGTCTGCAGGACTAGAGCTATAGGTAATTGTGCCAAATCGCCACCACTGTGAACCTGTCTGCTGTGAGTTTTATCAAGATAAAAACTGCTGGTACTTGGTGGCTTACAGTGTTGTTCAGGGGTTATGAAGATGGTGGCCCCTAACTTCAGATCTTGCTGGGTTCCGGTATGATGTTCTTGCAAAGGAAGAACATGCTCCTGACAATAGTCCTTCATATGCTGCACACTGCACTTTGTGTGCAGATGTTCCTGTGCAAAGAACGAGAAACTGCACATTGTGTGCAGATGTTCCTGTGCAAAATCACCGGTTTGGTAGTTTGTGATACACTAAGCTACACAGAAGGAACGTTTTTATTGTTAAAAGATTCTTTTGTAGCCTACAGCATTGTGCATATATCCCTTAAAAGAAGTTTTGAAATGTTTCTTTGGGTTTTATGTTCCACCAAGCACAGCAAGTATAATAAAACCACGCTAAAGCATGCATGCTGCCTTTAAGACTGTCTTTAAGACTGTCTTTTGCAAAACATAAGGTAGTATTGCCTTAGTCAACTTTGAGCAAAGGCTGGAAAATAAAATAGTCTACCTGTTCCTTTCTAAAAGCAGAGGTGAAAAAATTAGGATGATAATTAGAGATCCCCTCTCTGACTCTTCGTCTTCATCTAACTCATGCTGTTTGTATGTTAGGTGTCTGCAAGAGCTAACGGGCAGCTGTAATCAAACAGTAAGCACGTAACTTGCTTGTTTTTTTTTGTTGTTGTTGTTGTACTGCAGAGAATAGTGGTATCAAGTACTTTCCAAAATAAATGCAACCTCAGAATAGCTCCCCACCTTTTTTAACAATGCCATCAGAGAGATGTGTTAGAGAGTTTGCTAATGCTGTTGTTAATGCACGGCTCTGTCTCCGGTTTACTTCAGACTTCCCCGTTGAGGAAAGGCTTTTGAAATAGAATCTTGGGTGCTGTGGGAGTTGAGGCAGTACGTAGTGTACGTGGCTTCTTGAAGGCCCTGGGAATTGGATCAGTGTCTTACGGTTTTGGTCCTGTGTAGAAAATAATTGCTGAAACACTAGAATAGCTTTAAGATATGCAAATTCTTAGGAAATAGATAAGAGTACTTTTATTTATTGTTAATAATTAACCATATTTGTAAAGAGAAAAATTTTTAGAACTGTTGGTAGTGGTATTTTTAATTAAAAATTGGTTGTCCTTACTTTACAAAAGACTTGACAAAATAACTGCGGTAACAGACTATTTTTAATTTGACTCTGTCTTTCTAGCTAGACTGATAGTGTGTGCTTCTTCAGTGACCTGGAAAGGTTTCAGAAAGGGCTCCTAAATAATTAAACAGAAAACATTATAAGACAAGTCTTTGTATTCTAGAAGCACATCTAGATGGTGAAGAGTTACAAGAGAAACTTAAGTAGACTTTGCAGACAAAGAACTGGGAAATCTACGAAAATGGCTCATCGTGAAAGCAGTCTGCTGTGCAGGAGCTGACCTGACTGCATGGCAATTCCTTCTGTAAAAACTTTCAACAGTGGTAGGATGGGTTATGTCTAGGGCTTAAAGGGGTCACTTCACAAGGGTCCATCCTCACACCACTGCCAGCTTTAACTGGCCTCACTTCTCTCTGAATGGGAATTTGTTGAGGTGAAGACCTGTGTGCAGCTCAGCCAGCAGGAAGGGATATAAACGCTGCTGTTGTACCTTAGCTGCTCCTTCAGGCTTTGTCTGGCCTTAATGTTGTTAATTGGCTAGGCAGTGTGTATCTCCTTGTTTGATAAGGATAATGAGGAATGAGTTCTACTGTGTGTGGGATCAAAATAATGCTTGTGGTTGTACTTTGCCTTTGTATAAACTGAGATTAGAAATCTGCATTTCTGCAGAGCCATCTGTGCCTTTTTGTTATTCTTCTGTAGACTTGCTAGGAGAAAGTGGACTTTTAAAAATCTTCTGTTAGAAAAGCTGTGATGAAGAGTAAAATTGTGTAGACTGGATAAAATGTATCTGTTTTGGTCTCGATTTTGCCAGTTTCATAGCTCTTAAAGTAAAATACCAAAAGTGACTATTTTTGAAGAGACTGTTCTGACAACAGTTCACTGTTTCATTTTAGTTTTCTCCCATCTGTCCTTCTTAATTAGAACTTACAGCGGCACTGAAACTGAAGGACAGCTTTTGAATTCCTTTGTTCAGTACTTTGGTGACAGCCTTGGGAGGAAGATTAAAAGAATGCCTTTAATTGAAGAAACTGTTCTGCCTGGGGACTCCCTTCTCACTCTGCCTGTAGTAATAATAGGTGAGTTTTTTCACTTTTTTTTAGAGATTCACTGTCACTGTCATTGCCTTTATAGACTTGCTGCATGAAATAATTTATCATTAAATAACCAATTCTTAGGACCCTTAAAGTGAAAATATTTATTAGAGTAATACAGTTATAATTAACAACAGAAGCATAAAATTATATTAAGGGACTGGTTGGATTATATTTGAATTCAAATTATGCTTTGAGAAAATGAGCTGCATTATTTGGCAGCAGATATGGGAATATTAACGGAAGAATTGTATTGATTCTAGTGTTGATAACATGGGGTTTGATTAATGTGATATGTCTATTTCAGGATGCATGGAGGTTGTCGATGGTACACCAGTAGAAATCTGTGGGGTCATGTGGGAGACTGAAAAGCATAATGTAAAGTGTGTGTGCTGTATGTTGGTTAGGTGCTAACCTCTCTCCCATTGAGTTCCTTTTTCTCTGTTGCATCCATCACTAATGCCTAAATATTCTCACATCTTTTCCAAAATTAATCCAAGTCAATTCAGCTAGTTTAAAACAATAAATTGTAGTCTTGATTGAACACTTAAAGGCTTGTATTTGTAACATGTTGCTGAATGACAGGATAACAGAGGGAGGAGGCTCCATTAGTATACAACTTAATTGAGAGTGCCAGCATGATGTGTATTGGGCCAAGGTTTTTCAACAACAGCTGGTCACCAGCTCATTATCGCCATGACTTCATGAGGGGATAAAGAAAAGATCTGAAGTAAAGAAGGTTTTCAATAATCTAGTCCAAAGCTGTTGGGACTAGAGCAAATACCTGCAAACAAGCAGAGATTTTGGAGATTGATGTTGCAATATAATTGTGTTCACAGTAAGTCTCCACAACTTTCAAAGACTGGTGTTTGTACAGTGCCTGTTGTCAGTTCTCTTTATGATAGTTTAAAATAGTGCTCATGTAACAGACTTACGTGTATGTGGCAGACGTGAATCATGTGATGAGTTCTGCATCACAGTTGAAGAGAACAGTTTCCTAGCATTTTGTCAGCCTTAGTATAGGTTTGCCATATGGTTAATGACTCAGTTTCCACTGTTTAGTTTTGCAAATATGCATTATGCAAATACCTGTGCTCAATACTTATTTTGTCTAGAACACCTTTCTAGGTGCTGACACCAAACACAGCTGCCTTGACCACTTCTCCATCATCCAAGTGCTTTTTCATGGATATATTTGAGACAACTTGCAAGCTGATCTTCTCCACTGGCAGCCTATTATCACTGAAGAGCCTTTGAAGGGATCTCAAATGATTTGATAATGTAGTAGAAGAGTATGAAAATAGTCATCCCCCCCATATATAAACACACTGTTGTCTACTTGTTTAATAACTTCTGTGCAGTACCTGTGTTGGGAAGAAACGGATACGTTCCATCGGAGTAGAACAATTTCATGCTGAAACTCTTGAGTTTAGAGCGTGTTCTGTGCTAAACATTTTCATCTTCTACACTAGTTTTGATCATTAGTGTGTAAACAGTGTTGTCACTTCTCATCCAAATAACAAGGCTATGATACTTGAAGCTGAATATTTGCTTTAAATTTAGACACATAATTTAAAGGTGGTTGTACTATAGTTTGCTGTTGATCAGGAGAAGATTTTGTTGATATTCAAACAAACTTCTAACTGCTGCTTAAATGAACAGGGCCATGGGGTTTTCAATTATATTGATTGTACAACTAAAGTTTGTATAATAGTAATATCTTTTAATTGCAGTCAGAGCTATTATTGGAGGCACTGTGTGTAAATAAAGAACAAACCCCTCAGGTATTAATTTCTCATTTCAAAAAGATTTTTTTCTTTTTCCCAAGAATTTTCTGAGAAAATCATAGCAAGAATAATTGCAGACCTTGCAGCTGAATCTTCATCTTGTGTGTTCTTGACAGCATATCCTCAAGGGAATTCCTTTCCCTTGGACTTAGTCTGCTTAAAGAATAGGAACTGGGTTTGGATCAGCTCTCTGGATGGTCCCAGAAAAGTTCAGGGAGCTCAGTGACAGTAATACACCTTAACATAATCCCATCCTCAGTAATCTCCTTGGCCCTTGCCAGCTTTTGTTTGGGCAACATTTGTTACCCATTTAGTTCTTTTAGCCTTATCCAGTAGGAATGAACTTTAGCACAGCATCCTTGGCCATGGCACACATTTTCCCCTTCCTATTGTGGACTAGCTTTGTTTATACTCCAGCAGGAAAAAAAAAAAGCTAGCTGTGCACTTATAAAAAGACAGAAAATTCTTTACTATGTTCAAGTTACAATTCTAAAAACAGTTAAGAATTTACTCAGCCGTGGGAATGCTTGTGAACTATTGGTATAATTAAAGTGTTTTCGTAATTTTATTTGATTTTGTTATGGATAGTTTCTCTGTATTGCTACAGGTCTCTCATATCCATTTCATGGCAAATGGGTGACAGGAGGGGCTTGCATCTACTTTAAGCTTTAAATTCCTGAACTGAAGCATATCCAGCTATCTTGTGTTGATTGGTTTGTGGGAGGGCAGAACAGTGTGAGAGTAAGGAAGACCTTTTTCACTGTCTTTAGGTGATTTTCTTGTAGCTTATGGCTGTGACCAGTCTATGTGCACAGCATTGTAATTAAGTATGGGATATTCTGCCACTGGGGACTAGGTGAGTATAGCTTGCTGACAGAGGAAAAAGAGATCCAACGTATGAAGAGACTGGGAATGAACAGGATCTCAGTGAAGTAATGGGGGATTTAGGGACTGAGGAATCGGAAAAGGGAGAAGAGACAGGCACTGGAGAAGTGGGATTGTTAACACGTGATGAAAATAGTGTGTGCAAAGGTGATGGGGAAAAGTAAATGGTCTGTGAACTCTTGACATCAAGAGCTGAAATGGTTAGAAGTAAGAGCAAACATCCAACAATGCCTGCTATATAAAAGTATGAAAAAATTAGTAACAAGCCCAGAATTTGCATAGTGTGTGCTAAATACCATGTGTGCAAACAAAGACAAGTACTCACAAGTGCCTCATTAGGAGAACACTGTGCTTTTCATTCAGTTAATGAGGAAGAGGAGCTATAGAAATAACAATACATAGCCACATATTTAAAATCTGTATCCTAGCACATACTTTTCTGATTTAGCTTTTGATATCGGACTTTGTGACATGAATGTTACTTCTGTATTTGCATGTGATAAATATGGTCCCCTACTTTGTTTAATACTAGTCAAATAGATAGAAATGTTTACCTTATGGTAATGGCGTGGTCCCATCTATCTCATACCTTTAATAACATTTTAAAAATAAGTGTCTATTAAAATTGCAGCAATGCCCATGTACAAATTGAAAATGCTACAAAACCAATAAAAGCGTTTGACTTGATACTCTTGCTGAACAATGAATGTGGTCTTACATGAGTTTCTTGTACTTTACCACTTACCTACAGGAGATCTGTGTTCACTTAGCTTTTATGTTGCTGTTTTGCTGTGCCTGTAACTTCTCATCTAACTTTCAGTCTTAAGCTTTCTGCTTGTCTCTTTCTTCCTTTTATTTTATGGACAGACCTGAAGGTCATGTACTCCAGGTTGTCTTTCTGCTCTGTGTTGTGCAGTGCCTATGGGAATGCAAAGTTGTAAGATCACAATAATATTCAGACATTACCATGACTGACAGGCAGACCATTATCTGCCAGGCCATTTTTAGACAAGAATAGTGAATTTGACATACTAAATTAGGGAATTTCTTTATATGCATTTAGTTTCCTGGTGTAAAAGTCATACATTTGTTTCTTTTTACCTGAAAAAAATTTGCTTTGTTTATTTGGAGGATGGTCCTATAAAAAGCTTTATTTTACTGCAAAGTTTGTAAGCTGCTTTGAGTCAAAACAGTCTGGCATTATACTACTTCAGTATTATTTTTTCACTGTATATTTCTTGATTAACAAACTGTAGATTATAAACATTTTTACTAAAGCAGTAATTTTTTTCTTTAATAGGAAATGGACCTTCAGGAATTTGCCTTTCTTACCTACTCTCTGGATATAGGCCATATTTGTCTCCTGAAGCTATACACCCAAACCCCATTCTACATACAAAATTAGAAGAAGCTCGACATCTTTCCATTGTTGATCAAGTAAGCTTTGGTTGCCATCTTGTCTAGCTCTTTTCCTACTGCAAGCACTAATGCATTAAGAAGTTATTTTGTTATTCTGTTTATTTAAATAGAATCAACTCATGACCATTAGATCCAAACCTGGGTTGTGTAGTGTTCTTTGTGGTTTTTGAAGGCTTTTAGTTTGTGGTGTTTTTTGGTTTTACAGTCTGTTCTTTGTTGTGTTCTTACTACTTGCCAGGAGTTTCTAAAGCATGACTTGCTCAGTGGCTGATGCAGGCATTCCAGTTGTCGTGTCCTGGATGTTTGGGTACTATCACCAAGGAACACATTCTACTAACATACTTAAAGTACCCATAGTTCAAATTAAAATATTTGCAAATACTACAATTTTTACTAAGGTTTGATTTTTAGTTATGTGGGGGACATATCCTCTATAAACACAACCCATTTTTCTTTTTGGAACAGTATGCATCCTTCAGTGTTTGTGTTGTATTGACAGTTGCTCTTGTGCTGTAGTTGTTACCCTTCTATGCATCCAAGTTTTCTGTCTGATTTGATTGGTTAAATCTTCTCCAGCATTTTTCTTTCCATTTGTCCATTTATTTGCCGTGTTAACACAGTTTTCCACTCACTGCACAGTACTCCTGATGGATTACTGACAATGCTATCACTGTATTGCCTCTGTGACTAATTTATTTGAAATACAAACATGGATTTATGTTTGTAGGGGGTGAGTAGGGGTTTGTTTGGCTTTGGATTTTGGAGGGTGTTTTTGTTTCAGTGCTGTGCTATTTGCATGTAATGTTTACTCTAGGTCTCAAGGTCTTTTGCAGGAGAGGAAGCTGACTAAGTTTTGGGTAGAGATGTTTCATGTACTTCATCCTCCCCTGACCCCCTGATATTTTGCCTAATTAAGAAGCTAAGATATACTGTCTTTGTCAGCAAAAATTGGTCTTATGTCCAATTCTTTCTTCAAATCTCTATTTTCTCTTCAAATATTTGCTATTCCATAACTTTTGCAGTTATTGCAATTTTTAGAACAAGACTGGTTAATAAATGCCGAAATGTGAACATTTTACAAAATTCTAGAAATTTTTCTCAACATTAACTGCTGTGTAAAATAATCCTAGTTTTAATTTTTAAAAATAATGCTTAAAATATCTCCATTATTTCAAAATATAATACAGTTAGTGTTGGAACTAGCTAAGAGCTGTCAAAAGAGCCTTTTCTACTTGATGTTTAAAGCTTAATGTTTTTAGATTCCAATTTTGCTTTATCAAAATGGGGCTCCTAGAAATGTTAGCAGTCCCTTGTTAAAAGCAGTCTTCTGTCTATAAATATAGATGTTAGTAAGTTGCTCTGATCTCTCTTTGTCCACATACTTCTTGTTTAACAATGAATTTCAAATACTGACTTGCCCCAGAACTACTGTTATTAACATGTAATTTTTAAATGAGTGAGATGTATTATTCAGAGTTACAAAGAACTGAATCATAGCAGTTATTTCTGAAAAGTGTTTTGATTGAATCTCTACATAAAATACCTTTACCTAAAGTGAAACTTGAATTGTTTTTTGTTGCAATTCAACTTCTGTACATCAGAATAGCATGATGAACATTAAAAGCTGCATGAACATTTTTCAAAATTTGTCGTCGTTCAGGATCTGGAGTACCTGTCAGAAGGCCTTGAAGGACGCTCCTCAAACCCAGTTGCAGTGCTTTTCGATACGTTGCTTCACCCTGATGCTGACTTTGGCTATGACTACCCACCTGTTCTGCACTGGAAGTTAGAACAACATAATTATATTCCCCACATAGTGCTTGGAAAAGGACCACCTGGTGGGGCTTGGCATGTGAGTAAAAATTTCATCTCACTCCTAGGGTAAACTGATAACTCTGTGTTTTGGGATTTTTCTTATTACCTAGGGCTGTTTTAGATGGTATTGCCAGTTGCAGTTTCAACTGCTCATTTCCCAAAGCCCAGATAAGTGGGGGATATCAGAAAGGAAGGAAGAAATTGCCCTTTATTTGGGTGTTTGTGACCATGACTGCTGTCTTATATTACCAGGTTTTTTGTTAGTTTAAATTTAATGAATTATTATGAAGAGTATTTTCTATAACTTTTTTTTCTTGTCTGCACTGTTTCCAGGTGCTTCTATACAAAATCTTAAATCTTGATGTCTTTATATGATGTCACTTGCACGTTTTTCTTCCTCTTTTGTATTTTAAATAACTTGCTTTTCATTTCCCTTTCACATGCTCTCTCGTCACCTTCTTTATTGGCTCATATGGTTGCTTATTATCTAAGTGTAACACAAAAATAGTTCGTCAGTTCTTCATGTAATGTCCTGGTCTTATGTTGTGTTCTGGTATTTTGTTGCTCTAAATGAGTACAATGAGAAGACCTTCACTGGTTTTTATATAAATTTGAAATGTGTCTGGTCATGCATCTTCATGTTTTCTCCATAGTCCATGGAAGGCTCTATGCTAACCATCAGTTTTGGAGACTGGATGGAATTGCCTGGCCTCAGCTTTAAGGAGTGGGCAGCTAGCAAACGCAGGTAAAGATACTGCATAATCTATTTGGGAATCCTAGTGGCTATAAAAATCCAGATAACTGGAAAATATTTAAACTTCACTGTTCACAGGAGGGCTTCTTGTTTTGTTTATTAAGTTGCCTGATAGCACTGGAAAAAAATGGGCAATGGTCAGGCAGAAAAATTGCTCATGAGTGCACCGAAAGCAAACATACAGTCAGCAGTGTGTTCCAGCAGCATTTCACAAAGAATCACTTACAGAAAGCAGTTCTGATCAGAGGTGAGGGAAGATGGAGGAAGGAATTTCAAATCAACCGAAGTATTGCAAGTTCCTCTTTCAACACGGATGCAGCTGAAGTTGCTGCGCACACCAGCTTTCCTGTAATTCAGGAAGTTATGCATTTCAGTATTTGTTTTTACAGGCAAAGCTGCAGCATCTTAAATCTATGAATTTTAATTTTAAGAGAATAATTCAGTACTTCAGTGTTAATTTGTAGCAGTAAGTTTCTTGAAAAACTTGAGAAGAAAAGTTACTTTTGTGCAAGCTCACTGGTTTTACTGCAGTTCATAAAGGTCTGTGTCAGCAGATGAAATCTAGGAACACTCTACATGAGCTTTTTCTAAAATTTTATTTTTTTTGACTTTGTTCTAGCAAAATTAAAGGAAGTTGGTTTTGTACCATGTATGGGAAAAGAAGAAGTAGTTACTTGAGCATATGTCTTTAAGGGCGGACTGTTACTCACTTCAGGACAACCCTTGAAGTGAAGAAACTGTAGCTTTGTTCTTTAATCCTTTTCTTAGATAACCAGAGCAATCTTGCCTCCTTATTAACTGAAATCCCATAAGCTGCTTATTATCTGAAGCTATATATTATAGTTTTCAACAATGCTAAAACCAGAAATGCTGACCTGTTATACTACAATTAAACAACCTTATTTAAAAGGATTGATGATAATGTAAACTTCTAGTCATATAGAACAGTTTCCCAAGTTTCCTTGTAAGAGGTGTCACATTGTCACATTATCCTCTTCTAATAAATATCTCATGATGATTTTCAGAGTCGTAACCTGAGCATTTAAAAGTACATATGCTATTATCTTGTTAATCTAAGAAAATGAATAGCCTGATTACTTGTAAATATGATTTTAAGTGTAATTTAGTGGCAATCCTGATGTTCAGTACTGTTTATTTTGCCTTCTTCCTAGAGCTTACTTCTAAAGAAGCAGCAAAATTCATGCAACTGTTCCAAATAATTACACTGTCAGCTATTTTTTCTTATGAGACTGCAATAATCATGAGAAAAGCACAGATGTAATAGCAGGGTTGCAGTGCAAAAATATTTTTTGTTGAACACTTGAACCTTACAATCCTGTTTATATAGTTGCACTAACACTCTGTGTCATGTTTGCTTTGCTCACTCATATGACATGGAACTACTTCATTTGATACTTAGTGAACTTAACTGTACCCAAGGGAGAGGTCTTTTGTAAAGTATAATGAATACTGGGTTCCAGTAACATTAAACCTGGAGTTTCAAAATTAGCACTTAACTATGACATTTAATTAATTAGATCGTAAGTAAGTGTATTCTCACTGAGTACAAGTTCAGCCAATATTGTATTGTTGATAGCTGTGATGTTAAACTTCGTAAAATACTTCCATATGGAGCTGACGTGATAGTCCAGAGCTTTGTTACACCTAATTTGTATAACACTATAGCACTTTACATTGTATAAAGACTTAAAACTATATTTAAAAAGTTAGCTTGTCTTGTGTATCAGGAAACAAGAGAACAAATAAATCAAATGCCTTTAAAGATTATGAACTCAATGTCAGTTACACTAAACAGATTCAGTCCTCTTAAATTTGATCTGTCATGTGGTATTTAATATCTGATATTCAAATTACCAATAAGGTCTATTTATTAACTGGAACCATTTAATTTTGTTTCAGAAATATAAAGAGTGATCGAGTAATGCCAGAGGAAATAGCTTGTTATTATAAACACTATGTTAAAGTCATGGGCCTCCAAAAGAATTTCAGAGACAATGTTTACATAACATCAGTGTCCAGGCTTTACCGAGAAAAGGATGATGAAGGTAGAAGTCAACAAAATGAAGATATTTCAACACAGCATTTGGAAATGGAAGATGGACAGAAATCACTTATTAAGAGAAACTGGGAAGTCAGAGGTTATCAGCGAGCAACAGATGGTTCTCACGTGCCCTTCTGCCTCTTTGCTGAGAATGTGGCTCTTGCAACTGGAACCTTTGATTCTCCTGGCCGACTGCAAGTTGAAGGAGAAGACTTTCCCTTTGTCCTCCATTCCATGTCTGACTTCGGAGCTGCAATCAACAAAGGAAAGTTACGTGGGAAGGCAGACCCTGTGTTGATTGTGGGTGCTGGACTAACAGCAGCTGATGCAGTACTATGTGCCTATAACAACAACATCCCAGTAGTCCATGTGTTTCGTAGAAGAGTTACCGATACAAGCCTAATTTTCAAACAGTTACCTAAAAAGCTTTACCCTGAATACCATAAGGTCTATCATATGATGTGTACTCAGTCTCATACCGTGGACTCTAATCAACATTCTGCTTACACTAGTTTCCCTGAACACAATGTACTTTCCTTCAAGCCTGAAATGAAATGTGTTCTTCAGAGTGCCTCCGGACTGAAGAAAATTTTGAAGTTTTCTGTAGCCTTAGTTCTGATAGGTTCTCACCCAAATCTTTTCTTTTTAAAGGACCAAGGACATAGCATAGGTCATCACTCTAATCAGCCTATCACATGCAAGGGGAATCCTATAGAGATTGATCCATACACTTACGAATGCACTAAAGAAGCCAACCTCTTCGCTTTAGGGCCTCTGGTGGGAGACAATTTTGTACGGTTTTTAAAAGGAGGTGCACTGGGCATTGCACGATGCTTGGCAATAAGACAAAAGAAGAAACATGAATTGATTGAAAGTGGGGATGGAGGAGGTGATGGGGTACCATAAACGAGACATTAGGAACTCTCACATCCAGGATTACAGATGTAGTCTTAACAGAAAACTCACTGGCAGCAAAAGTTGATAGCAGTCACATTTCTGTTGTGTACAAGTAACCTGCGCTTGTATTGCTTGGTAAAGGATACTGATACTACAATATTTCATTCTTTAAAAATACAAAAAATTGATCTGCTATTTCAACTGATCTCAACTGGAATTGCTTCCAGATAAACAGAAAATGAGACTAACTTATCTTGGCCTGCCTGTCTGTCATCTCTTGCTCAACTACAAGAGCAGACTTCGTCTGTGAAAAGCAATGCCTACCAGAGTGGCTTTACATTTTAGTGTCAAATGTGACAAAAATACTCTTACCATGAAATTTAAATAACTTCTAAAAGCAGAAACCTTCTTTAGTACAAAGTGATTCTTTGTCCCAAAGCAAATTTGGAGCCTTCTGCTTGAAAGGAGGATTTTATTTATTTGCCACAGTAATACTTGGAATGAGCACTTAGCAAAATGGTTTCTACTGTAAGAATGACTTCTGTAAGCAAGAAGTATTCCTCAACAGTTTTAAATTATCCTGGTAATTGGAATAAAAGAATAAGCGTTCCCATTTAATCTTTAATAACGATTTGACACAATCCATTAATGTTTCTTCACACTATGCCTAGAATTGGGTGAGTGCACAAAGACTAACATGAGATGTTCCCCTACAGTGATATGTACATTTCTGAGAATATGCATTAACATAAACAATAAAGTACTCATGTAAGTGCTCTTATTACAGTGTCAATATAATGAATATCTAGTGTACTACTGAAAAATTAAGTACATGAGAAAATTAAGGGGTTTTTGCTTCCAAGCTCAGGAAGACTGAATGGGATCACTTGGCTGATGAAGGTGGGGTGGCTGATAGATATTCTCATCTCCAATTTGACCAAAAATTGGTTCTCTTTTTTTTTCTAGAGCAGCACATGATAGTGAAATATTTTGGCCTGCAATTTTTGAAACTTAAGAAAGGCTTATATCTTACAGCCAGCTAAAAAAATAAACCAATCTCAAAACAAACATGCAATAGTTCCTTTAAATCTTAAAGCTTCTTATGAAAGACAAACACTTAACTTGTACCTACCTCTGAATCCAAGTTTCACCTTTCTGCTCCATAATGTAAGACCTAGATTTCATTTGCTGGGTTTTACAGTAGTTAGTTTACCTAAACACACTCATAGGTTTTGTACCATAGTGAGGTTAACTTAAGAAAGTGAACGCCCAGAACTCTGAATAGACAAAAGTGATTGATTTTTACTGGTTTTTCCCCAAATGTTTTAATTCAGGTCCAATATGATGGAATAGATGTTATTTTTCTGTGGTTTTTTTGTGTTAAAGAATGTCGTGTTAGTTTAAGGTATAGTGTTTGCATGATTAAAAATCTCCATATTAGAACAACAGATTTTAAAAAGGAACTTAGGCTTTGTGAAACTGCTAGTGCTTGCTGGTTTCCCAGCTGTCTTAACTTTCCTAAGTGGTAGATAGCTGTATTCAAAAAATGCCTGTTTTCTGTGCCTACTGAATTACAGGGTTCTGTGGCTACTGCAGGTCTTTATGCATCTGAGTAAGTTACTCAGACTTTGGACATACAAGTTGAAAAGGTACGGTATGCAAGGATTAAAATTACTATTTTCAGTGGAAGTCCAAAATAATTTATGAAATTATGCTACTACTACTAATAAATTTTAGTCTAGAGCCACTTAATAGCATAAACACAAACAAAGGAGCATTTCTATCAATTTCTGCATTGCCCACATGGTTGGCTTTAGCCATGCATTGTCAGTACTAGTTAAGATACTTTTTTATACTGATATTGAGCTGATTTTAATTCCACTAAAGTCTAAGCTTGTTTTCTTCATATTTTAATTGAGATTCTACAATTTACTTTCTCTGGCAGAAACTGTGTATATAGAAAACAATTCTAAACCTGTGATACCTAATAATTTTAACTGTTATAAGTGCTAAGTACTTCCTCATAGAACTTTATTGCAGTTAAGTTATTGGGAATACATCTGCACTGTGATTAAATTCCTGCAGTTTTGTATCAATATAAATGTCCAAATACAACATATGGCATGTTACTGCTTTTTCATTTGTCACAGGAGACATTTAAAATGCCAGCAAAACAAAGATTTACTTAGTAGTTATTTTGCAAAAAGGGGAAAAACCTTTAAACAGCTTAATTTCTAGTCTCAGCTGCTGTAGCTACTCACAAGCTGTGTGTTTTGTAGTGACAACTTTGCAGCAGAGATCTCTGACCTATTATTACAGAAGTGTCTTTCACTGCAATCTTACAGCACCTTGAGGTTCAACTGCTTTTTTTTCATCAATCTTGCCAGTATTTTTGAGATAAAAGGTTGCATGAGACCCCCCTAGTTGGGCAGAGAAATTTCAGTGGCCATGTTTATTAAGCCAGTATAAAAATACCTTCTTCAACCAAAGCTTTGCTAAAAGGTCATTTTTTGTCTTCTAGGAATTGCTAGATTTAAAGTTGTAGCTGGACTTCTTCACTTTCGCCTTTCTGATTTTGAGAGAAATTTTTGTTTCTCTCCTCTTACGTATTTTGAGGAACTAGGTGATAGAAGAGTTCGGGCTTTGCCTTAAGATAGTTTTACCTACAGCACTGCATTTATTGTGAATTAGATGTTGGCACTGAAGAGCTGTCTTTTGGGGAAACACGTTGTTTCTCAGATTAAAAGAAAAAAACAAGCATTTGAATTTCCTGTGTAGTATAATAATTTGCAGAAGGGAGACTGCTTCTTTCAGCAGTTCTTTCATTGAGAAGGGTAAACTTTTACATATTGTGGATTTTAAAAGGATACTTTGTACTTAAGATTTATTACTAAAATACAGATAGGAAGAACATAATTTTTAGCCAAAGTAATTTAATTTGGATTTACATAATTTGTAAAGTTGTGTTAACCCATACTGTGTATTTTCTAATAGGCTAGTGGAAAAATATCTTTTACATTTGGGTTTGGTTCTTAATGCTGTGAATGTGTCTCCTAGTTAAATTGTTGCTAAGAGTATTTTAAGTAGTATCCAGATGCTGAACTGGGAGTAAGATTTCTCCTAGTAGATTTCCCTAACAATCTGCCTCTTTCCAATGTCTCTTCTGACTGAATTGTGCTTAAATTTTTTTCCACAAAGGAGTAAGCCTAAGTTTCACCCAAGTGAGTTAACGCAGGAATCCTTTCTGCGAGTAATCCAGAGAGAGTGGTGACACCACCACCAGATACTTCTCTCTCTCAGGAAAGTGCTTTGTTTTGGACTAGCACCCTGGGCTTGCCAGTGGCTGCATGAAGAGTATGGCTCCCAGAAACAGTGGTTATACACTGAGAAAGGGACACCAAAGTGTATCCCACAGCTCCAGGTCCCTAGTCCTCAGCACTTAGGGAATTGTTGGGATATTCTTGTATTTTACTTCTGGCCTGGTGGGTGTAGGCAACTTCTTTTTAATAATTTCATAGAGTGATTTTTGCATAATGAAAAATCCTAATTTTGTAGAAGGAGGTGGCTGTAGCTTCCTTCTCTCACAGCTCAAGAACTGAAAAGAACGCTAGAGCTAGAAATCCAGAGTATTTACTCAAAGCTGTAGGAAATCAAACTAAAACCTCAACTTTCAGATAGGCCTGACCTGCACACCCAGTTGAAAGAAAAGGCCATTTTTAGGCCAAGTACTCTTGAAAGAGAATGAAAGGGAGTAAAATTTGCAAACTTGTAGTGAGTCTTCTACTGTTGACAAGTGATGACCAGTGAAGAATGATGGGAGGAATACTGTGAAGAACATGTGCAGTGCAAACATACAGGTGCTGAAGTGCCTCTGCACAGCGTCAATAGGCCTGGGGTGTCCCATCCTTTTGGGCTGAGATGTGGGTCTGTGACAAGAGCTCTGCACGGGAGCTGTTCATCCAACACACTGCCAGGTATTTGTAACTGGCTGTTAAGTACACTGAAGAATGCAACATGTATGACAAATTGTCTTTGCTGACTAAGATGTAGGACTGGATCAGCAATGTGGTGTGCCAAGAGATAAGGCTTTGTTACTCTGCTACCATAATTTCTACTTCTGAAAAGCAAGCAGGTTATGTCATAGCAGGATCTGGGCTGTACAGTGCTCCCAGACATTTCTAAACTGGAAGAGGTAGCACACATGCCTTAAAGGCAGCTGATTACTCAATTTTATTATTGTCCATATAGTAATGATTTAATTTTGAGTAAGTTATGGAATCAAAAATGCCAAAAGGTTTTATACTGTTATACCTTAATTTAGATAATGCATTAGACCCTTACAATAACAATGTTCTGTCACAATTTTTGGATTCTTAAGGTGAGAGCAAGACAGGAGCACTCAATGGATGTGAGACCTTTTTGTACAAATATTTCCCCCATTTCCCCTTACCCAACCTGAAAGAAAAGTTTTGCTTAGTTTGAAATAACTACAACAGTTGATTCTACTTAGCAGAAAGACTGGAAATTGAAGCATCTTTGACAGAAAAGGAAAGGCTTTGGCGACATTAGGGGTAGAAATCTGAAGTGAGGATGTTGAATTATAAACAGCTCTTTTTCTGAAACAGAGAATACTCTTGGGAATATGGTACACTGGGAGTTTCAGTTTAGTTAATTTTTGAGCCTTGAATTACACAGAGAATTAATTGTGTGGTCAAGGATGAATTTGGTGCAAGGAACAAGGATTATGGGCAGGGAAAAAAACATTTCTAGTGTTACTTGGTAGCCATAGAGAAGCTAAGCTGTTTTAAAGATGGTTTTGTCTTTGTAGAGAGTAGAACAATTCAGCTCAAGCAAATCTTGAACTTGAGTTCACATTATACCTGTCTGCATGTTAGCTCATTTTCTAACTGGCAATTTTGTACTTTCAGGGCACAATAAACCAACTCTTAAAACCTAGTGATAATCAGTAGTCATCAAAACCAGGAAACAACTTGTTCTGGAGGCTAAGTAACTCTAATTTGCACTTTCCTCCTCCATCTCTTTATTCTGAGATCACTGGCAATGTGTAAGTACCAGCCTACAGTGGATGCTTCAATAAACTAAAATTCAGCTTTATGTTCCTAGACACCCTCTGTAGACTTACATGCCAGCAGAAAAAACATTAACAACTAGGTTTGCTATGTATTCACAAAATACTATAGAATCCTGGCATTTTTAGGTTGTTTTTTAACTAGATATACAAATATTTTTCATTGGTTTGGACGCTAGGACCAGCTTCTATGTGAACAGTGAGCTATTGTTGTTCAAGAACTGATCCTGCTACCTCACATCTCCCTGGCACAATTTACTGAGTCAATAGTCTGACCTTGCCCATTTCTCTGTTAGACCTGGTATGCTGGTTGTATGCTGGAATTCCAGTTCGAAATGAGATAAAGGACTATATTCATCTACCTATGTGTTTGTTCACACACAATGCACGTGGACTTGGAGATACTATGTAAATATCATTTCTTTGTGTGTGGCAGTGCCTGTTTTCATCTTTTGCTGGAGTATGCTTGGGTCATAACTTTCTTTTTCAGATAAGCAATGTAAACACGTACAGAACATTTTCTGTAAGCAACTTGTGAGCTAAACCTCTGTTTTGATTAGATGATAAACATTCCTGAGGTTTGCATGCTAGGCTTGCTTTATCTTAATGTGTGAATACTGATTATAGACTGAAGGCAAAAAATTAAAATAGTGTCACCTAGAAGTCAGGTATTTTGATTTTGAGAAGTAGGGAACTCAAGTCAAATGAAAGATCAAACTGCGGAGAAAAAGGCATTCAGAGAGCTGCAGTGTTCAGAAAGAGGAAGGTGTTTTGCATGGATCTGGTGCTGAAACCAATGAATGACAGAGATTCCAGTAGTAAAATCTGCAGCAGAGCAGTACAGGCAGAGTGCTAAAGCAAGTGGTAGAGAGAGTTGCTAGTCAGAGACATCTGATATTGTGTAGCATTTTTGTAACTATCTCACTGGAATGTGGTGATGGCAATCAAAGATTCAAAGAGGGAGGAATAGTGGTAAGGAAGAGGGTTCATTTTTTGGCACATTTGGCTTGAATTCTAAGGAGATACCAGAACAACCAGAACACAATTGGAATCTGGAAATCAAACAAAAACCAGTTTGTGAATTTGTGACTCCAACCAGATGTGGCCAAATGTAATTGAGGATTGATTCAAGAAATGGAAAAGAGCAAGAGAAGAGGGTGCAAGACTCCCTCCAGTTTTATGAGTGAGGGAGAGACAGGAAAAATATAGACTGAGATCATTTGTATAACATGGACTGGAGCAAGAGCAGGGAGGGGGTTAGAGGTAGGTCTACAGTAGAGGCTTCAGCTACTGTCTCAGTTAGGAATGAACATATGGAACAGAGACTATCACACATCAGGAATAAAGGCAACGAAGGGGATTTGGCATTTCAGAGGAAGTAGATGGGGAGGGTGACTGGATGGAGGAACGTAAGCTGACTGCAAACACACTTTCCGCATATAGGAACTGGTGCAATGACAAAGAAGAGGCCAGCCCTGACACACAACCCCCACCATTCTGAGAGAAGATGGGGGAGTAAGGGTAGGAGAAAAAAGTACAGTCTCACAGAGATGAATGGACAGAAATAGAAATCGCACTTCAACAGTGAGAATATCTTGGCAGTCTTCCCAAAAGAAACCTGTGGCTTCCCCAGCTGACATAGAAAATGGGAAGTCAGCTGAAACTGCTGTGAGTTAAACTGAAAATTAAGCATGTTTTCATGCAGGGATACAGCACCTATCCACGGTTTTAGTAGTACATAGAGTAATTCAATCTGCTTTAAATTGTTTTCAACACCTAAGCTGCTGAATGCAAGACTGTATGTGAAGAGCCTTGCTAATAAAAAGTGTATTTAGTTTATATATTGTGTGCATCTCCTTCCTGTGAGCAGTGTGAACAAAGATAATAAATGTTACAAAAAAAGCATCCCAAACAAACCCTCAAATTGCGTTATATACAAAAAAAAAATGCAAGAAACAAGATCTGAAGAGAAGTTTCTGCTTAGATGTATTTTTAAGGCGAAGAGCGTAATTTTGTCAAAAAGATGGGTATACTTGCAGACCGTGCGTGTGGCAGATGAAAGAAACCTTAGATATCTCTGATTTACTGAACCTTCTAGCACCACACAAGTTCTCCCAGAAATTGAACTTACTGTTGAAACCACAGAGCACAAGCTCTGCAGTGAAAATGGAGCACGCAGCGAAATTTCTGAACTGCAGAATGCAAAGTTGATTGCCCTTGCTTGTGCTCACAGCTTTTGCTTTACCTCTAAAAATGCCTCAACCCATGAGCTTTCACTCTTTCTCTTTTCTGATTCTGTGATTCTCCCATCCTGCTAGGGGAGAATGTGTGAGTGGCTGCATGGGGCTTAGCTGCCTGCTGGGGATAGCCTACAACAGTATGTTCTATACAAAAAAGGAAACACCAGGTGAAGTTAATACACTTGCTCCACGGATAAGGCAGATACTGATGCAATTTATTGAATGTTCAAATTTATTGGATCATGTAATCATGTCCTTTATCATCTACCTCAGAAACTTCAGTAACAGAGGGCCAAACCAGTAAGCCAACAAGCATGTGTCCTCTAATGTCCCGAGTTGAAAATCACGGCAAAAATAAGTTAAAATGGAAGGAAGACTTCAGAATTATGAATGGGACTTGTTACATGAATTTGGAGTTACAATTTAAGCCATGGCTACGGGGTTTGTATGTCAAAACTTTTTAATGCAAGCATAACTTTATATTGAAATAGCAGAAGCTCAGGTGCACTAATGTGCAGGCTTTTCATCAACTGGAGAGCAGCTGAAACTGTATTACAAACCAAACTGTATCACCTACTAGGCACCCTCAAGTTAGAATATCCTGAGCTGAAAGGGACCCACAACTCTTAAATACTAAATTAAAAAAAAATAAAAGTATCAAAACTGGTAAATTCAGCTGTCTGGGAAACTGGATTTGAAGAGCCCTAAATCATAAAACATGAACAAAAGAGTGCTCTCAGCTATGCCAGCAGGGTTGCTTGAGCCCCAGCAGATTGCACTCTGAGCAGCAAAGGACTTAGTCTTTACTTTCTTGTAGAAGGCCCCTATACATTGCATGTTTTGTCCTTTCACTTCACAAATTATCCAGTTGCTTTTTACAAAAACAAGGCTGTAAATACCTTTCTGAAGAATCTTGTCCATTGATACTCTGCTATCCAAACTATTTGCTTGAATTTAGTAACAACAATCAAAAACCTCAGCAGTCTACAAGAGCTCTGTTGGACCAGTAGGTCTTCAGCCAGAAAACCTGGAAATTCTCAGAGTGATAGTAGAAAAACTCAACTGAGGGTGCAACAGTCAGTATATCTCCTCCAGAAAGAATTTCAACTGCTTAAGAACAGTCTTTTTAAAGGTATTTGGTGGGTAAGATTTGATGTACCCTGATGCAAACACTCTCACAGCTTTTGTGGAACTCAGAAGTATTGGGCTGCAGTTTGTGTATCACTCTGGACATTGCTGATCAGCAAGAAGATGCCAAGACAGACGTGAGAAAACACTGGCTTTGGAAGACCAAGTATTTTCTGCATGGTTCAACCATGTTGACTTTAGCACATCTGCTACCTTGATATACACAGATCTCGCAATGCTGCTCTTTAGATCTGATACACAACAGAGCAGCTTCAAACAGTGCAGCTCATCTTGCTTGTATGCTCAGAGGTCTTGGCAGAGGAAGTAATTTTGTTTGTGTCAATTCAATTACATCAACTAGATTACTTCCTCACATGAAGAAAGAGATCCTCCCTCTTGAAATAGGATGCAATAAAGCTACTGTCCATCTTTATGTGATGGCTTCACACTGCTGAGCTGGTCTGGAAAGTTTTTTTCACTGTACTTCCAGGGGAATCTCACAAATTGCAAGTTCTCAGATCACTAACATGAATTCTTCTAATCCACAAACAAGCTATTGTTTCCCTGCTAATTGGACTATTTTGAAGGCCGTATTTTTACACAGTGATTGCAAAAAGTAAAGGCACGAGAGAAAGAAATGGGTCAAATAATTAAAAAACCCAAACTGGAGCGCAACAGCTCTTTTAAGACTTTGGCTTGGAAGTAGGTTTTAATAAATGAACATTCAACCACACTGATTTAAAGGTGCAAATGAAAGTATGTTTAAGCAAGAGAAAAAGAAGCTGGTTTTTTCAGTTCCAAGATCTGTAACAGTAACAATAGTATATGCTCTACATAATGAACCACAGAGAAGTGGTTCATTATGACTCATATCATGATCATATCATATCAACCATATCATATCATGATCAAATACCAGTTGCATCTCAGCCTCAATAGATTTTCAATTCTTAAGATAATACCCTTGAAAATACCCAATTAACAAAGCCTTTCTGAAAAGAGAAAAAATAGCCTGATGCTAACCTTTTTTTTCCCAATACAGTATTGATAAACAAACAATAGAAATAGCCTAAAATGAAATCCTAAGTATCTACGGTATTTTACTAAGCATTACTCTGAAGAGAAAAATGGGAAGGTCTTGAAAATGTGCAATCTGTAAGTACCAAGCAGTGAAAGGAACTTTTCTTTTTCTTTAATAAAAGCAAGACTTAGAAAACATGTCTTACAATAATACATAGTTCAAATGGTCATATATAGGAAAGCCATACACACTGTAACCAGGAAACCTTAGGAACAGAAAACAGGTTTTGCCAGAGAAACACTGTAAATCTAGGGCACAATTTATCTTCTTCTTTTCACGTTAGGATCGTATCTGCAACAAAAAAGTAAAATTTGTCACAAATAAGTAAAACAATGATATTCAAAGTTTATATAGATCTAGATATACAATGTGATGTAAATAGCTTTATTATATATTCATAACAAGGGAATGGCCAGTGTTCAGTCCTTTCCCTGACTACACTCCTATAATTAACTACAGTTACTACAGTTTGACTGAAGGATGCCTAACGTAGAACCTGTGCACAAACTAGAAATAACCTTCAGTAAAATTTTCATATTTCCTAACTACTTACAACCACTAAATCTGATGCATGAACAAGTTTCTCCAAGCCTTTAATGTCCCAACACTAAGTTCTTTACTGGAAAAGGACACCAAAAAAACAAAAGAGGAGGGAGGGGAAAGGGATTCTTTAAGTTTACATTGATGTACATTTGGCCACAACTCATTCAGACAAAACCTTTCTGTGGCTTCCTACTCCTACATAAAGCAGATCCTTGCCCTACCTTCCCCTTTATACAGCTTCTGATTGACTGTTAGAAATTCAGAGCTACTTTCTGGATATACTAAATAGTTACCTGATTTACTGCAATATGCTTATAGTTTGACTCTACTTGACACTGCTATCCCTTGGCCTTCTCCATTTGTGCTTTGTTTCCCAAAATCCTGTCACTTTTTTGAAATTTTGATGTGTTTTGTATTCATGCATGAATAACTTACAGACACAACTGAATGATCAGGCAGTTTTACTTCCACTAATTCTGCTCTCATTCATCAAGATTTTTTGCTTAGACAGGAAGATGTGGCAACCTGTGAGCCAAATTACATCACCACACAGCTAGAAAGGTATTAGAAGTCACTGTTGTTACTATCCAACTCAGTCTTCAAAAATTTAAGGTATACCCTCTGAAAGAAATGCTCCAT
This sequence comes from Struthidea cinerea, assembly GCA_013397865.1. Lineage (NCBI taxonomy): Eukaryota > Metazoa > Chordata > Aves > Passeriformes > Corcoracidae > Struthidea > Struthidea cinerea. Next base: position 165,296 of record VZTI01002802.1, read on the forward strand.
TACTAACTGTTAATTAACAGAGCAAGTTGTTAATGCAATAAGATTTTCTGAATGGCTCTTACAGGTATTGATATGTAGTATCATGTTTGTTTGATAGCGATTCAGAAAAAAAAAATCCTTCTTCACAATATACATTTTTCTACCTAAACACACAACTTTTGGTGTTAGGCAAATTCATGACAGGTGAGAAGACAAACACTGGTCACTTGTTTCTTCACATAAAAAACATAGAAAGTAATGAAATTTTTGCTAAATAAAATGAGGTCCCTATATTAATTCTCAAAACATGTATTTGATTTTATTGTTACAGCATTGTTAACACGTTCGTTCCAACACTTAAATGTGTTCTGGACAGTAAATTCTATGGAAGAGGGGGCAGGGGAGGAGTAGGGAGATAAAGCAGATAGGAGCACGGGATGATTCATGATGGAAACCTCACACCAAAACAACAGCAGCTTCAACCCTGTCTCTGACTGGCTACAGAGATGCTGACACAGACAGTCATGAACATCTTTTCATGTTATCTCTTCCACCTCACCTCCACCCATTTTCCATGTTAAATGAAGCCTAGATAGTGTTTGTTTTCCAGAGGCATTGCTGAATCACTTTGCCTATATTCTATACATGGAAATACATGAAATTTTGAAAAAAATAGTCAAAGTAGTCTTTTCCAAAATCAAAATTTGTCAAAAAAAAGATGTGATGCAAAAAAATACACATTTTTCTAAGTAAAAACATAAAACTCTTACCTAAAGAGATCATCAGCAAGTGATTCTTCTCTTGCATATCGGTTCTGTTCCTGAGAAATTTTATTTAATATTTGATTGTTAAGGGTAATTCTAATGAACAATCTAGAAAAACAATATTCCTGCACTAACAAAGTTTTTCTGAAGAAGTATGTTTTCTCTAAGTACTCCATTTAGTGCATATTCACATTAGACAAGTTATTTCACTACTCGAATTTGGCTGCTGCTACCAACTAATGCCATGGAATAGTTTGTGAAAGATGTCAGTTTTGGCGAGAAATGTAGTTTTTTGGGTTTTAAGCCCCATTACAGAAGTAGATAAATTTTTATCTGATTATTCGTGTGTAAAGGGAATTTTAATTAACGTTATCTATATTCAGGGATTTAAAAAAAAATGAGGTAAGCGGTGTTGATGCAACTGGATCTCAATCAGGCTGTGGAAACAATATGGCTCATCAGCAAGTATTTTTAAGGAAACTATGGGAAAATGAAAGTACCAGAGAACTGCCATGATAAAATATTTTTTTTAGGACTTTTATATATAAAGGTGAGGATTTGCACAAAAGAAAAAAATATTAAATTTATTCTTATTACATATCTTCAGTATACTCCAACAGAATTTTACTCATGCATTTTCTGTTCTATTCAAGAGTAGAATATCAACTGTACTGTACTGTACTATTTGAACACAGTTAACCATAAAGAAATTATTTCTAGCTTCCTGTCACACTTTTACAAGTCACAAGTTTACACAGAGCTTATTCCACTCATCAAAAGATCAATCTCATTTAGGTTATTGATTTCGCATTATATAAATATTTCTGATTATAGGAGTGTTGCATGCAAAATGTATTTAAATAACCAGATAAAGATGAGTGTTACCACTGACCTCCGACATTCAGTAACTTTACTTCTGCCCATGTTCCCATGAGCATGTGTGGGCAACTAACTGGCTGAGGTTTTATTTAAAAAATAAAATCCTGAAGTATTTCAGTAATGATCACAGGTTGGTATGACCACTTACATTAGTCAAGTTTTTATTTGATCATGTTTAAAAAATAATTTCTTACCTCCATTTCTTGCCTTAACCAGTCTTCTAGCTCTGAATTCTTTTTAGCATGGTGAGCAATCAAATCTGATCCTCCAATAATGTGTGGAAGTTGTCCTGCCCCTGGGTAAGCTACCTGTTGGACAATAAACTCTTACAACTACAAGGCAAGCATAGGGCAAGTAAAGGATCCATTTTAACAAATTCAGAAAGTCTATTCAGATATCACAGAAGAAAGTAAGCCAGTCTTTCTTTGAATAACATTCAAAGATCATATTTAAAAGTGACTGAAGTTAAAAAAGCATTTACAGAAAGCTGTTAACGCCCTCCTTTTACCAAAAGAAACAAACAAAAATACATCTGATAAGTTAAATATGCTAAATAAATTTGATAGTGCATTAAATGAAGTTTGAAATATTGATAAAAATCAGTTTATATTTTATTGTCAGACTGCATAAGCATCTGTTACAAAATGGTGGAAAAGAAAATATTATCAGAAAATTAAAACATTATCTAAAAATGAGAGCATACTCCCAGGAAGCAGTACTATGTGATCACATTCTAGACACAGTATGTTACTAAAATGCACTTCTAGTCATCTTATATCATATGATTTTAATTTTTATTTTATTTTTAATATAAGCTGAAGTGGTACTTTTACACTGAACACTAAGAATCATTTTGCAATTGTCTTCAGAACCAAAGCAAGCAATCATCTTACTTTTGTATGATATAGATTTAGTTCTATTTAGAAATCCAAGATTTGTTAGTTAAAATGGAAGGTTGTGAATCAGCCTACACTGTATGTATAGGTCTTTGGAAAAGTGGAATTGCAAGCTTTTGGAGGTACAACCAGAAGTTACGGTAGCCATCACTTACTGACTTATTCCAAGTAACAGCTTGGAATAGACACTACAAGTATCTAAATAATCTAGAACGAGGTAAGCCTTTGTCAACCCGGTACTTCCTCAGTCAATTAAAAAAATATCTGTTTACAGTATAATATGGTATTTAAACTGTTTCTTTCTTTAGTTATTATCAACTTATAAAAAAATATCTAGTAACATATTTCTACAATCTGAAGGCAACACTTTTTAGTATTTTCAAATACTGCCATCTTGTGACCATTTAAAATACTAACCTTTCTGAACATTTTGAAATTTTTCTTTCCCCCATAGCTGGTATTTCCAGTAAGACGACTGTTCTGTCTTGGATGGCTGACAACCAGAGATCTAAACTCTGTCAACAGAAGCCTGCTAGGAAGATTGCTGGAGTCATCTTGCAGTTTGCTGTGGTTCTTATGTGGGAATAAAAAGGAAGAAGCATTCAAGTGTGTGAATAGACATATAGCATATCTAGCAGTACAAACTGTAGAGAAATTATTGTGAGCAGAGCTGAGCGAAAGTTAGGATTACAAAACAGTGAGGGGAAATAGCAGTAGTGCTAGAAGCTAAGAAGAAGTATGAACTTCTCAGCCTCCTTATATACCATGAATAGAGTAAATTTGTTTCTCATGTATCTAAATACTTCAGACAAGACAAAGTTGAACATCTTCATCTCAATTCTAGCCTACAGATACCCGGCCAACTCTAGGGCTGTAAGCTGAATTTGATCAATGCATCAAATTATTCTTGTCCATGAGAATGCTCATTGCCAGCAAGTCTGCATGCACACTTTGCTGCCTGGGGCTACATCTATGCGGATTCAAAAGGAAGTCTGGGTGCAGGATAAGTTCACAAGTAACATTAAACTATGTTCAAGGACAGCTCCAGCCCAGATGCAGTACAGTGGTTTTACAGCAAAGTATAACTAGAAGTCTAATCTGAGCTGACCCTGCACTGTGGTATACCTGCTCAGCATTCCCTCTTCTTCAGCGGTTTTTTGTATGCAGGTCAAAAGATATTATTCTGCCCCTTGTTGACTGGCTACACTTTAATATCTCTTCAGAATTTTTTTTTCAGTTTCATTCATTTCAGACATTCCTAGTCTCCTTTTCCTCTGCCTCACTGCCACAGCAAGTAATTCTCTCCTTCCTTCCTTCATCTCACCTACAAAAAATTAGCACACTATCTACTGTTAATCACTGTATATTACATCCATTTTCCCAATGGTTCATCTCCTCCATTCTAGTTGTGATCTTAGAGCAGACAAGATTACATCCTTGGCAGGTCTTTAAGTAGTAATCTAAGAAAAACATCAGTACAAGTATTAACCACGTTGAAGGCTTAATACAATTACATGTAGTTTCAGTCACCTTAAGTATCCACCCAAATGCCATTACAGAAGCACTCAGATGAACTACAAGTGCTCTTTTTTTTTCACAGTCTGTAAGTTGGACTGCACTATTCAAATTTACATATGATTATGTTAAAGAGTACAATCTTCCAAACCTCCTTTACCCTGAAATAGGATCCAAAAATACTATGTTCTTAAAAGCAAAATTTTGGTATGTTTTTGTAATGCTTCTTAGAGTTCACTCTTCAAACTCACAATTAGCTGTCTCCTTACCAAGACTGGTGACTCTTGCTTGATATTACTTCTCATTTCTGAAGTTAGAACTGATCCAAGTTCCTCTTCTTTCTATTTGATTAAAAATTATTTTAAATATAAAACTGAAATGAAGTGGAAATTTAATTACATAATTTTTTTTTCTGCTCTTTATGGTAGAATAAACATATTCAAATCAATATAAACATTTAGACAGCAGAGCAACTGCCCTGTACTTTAGATTTTTTATGATTTTACGCACACTGTAACAATGGTCAGAGGCTTCCTCTATTAAAAAATCACTATTATTTGCTCGCTTGGTTTTTTTTCTTTCTTTCTTATACTCTAGGAAGTTTTGTCCATCTGTACAATCTTCAAAGTCCTGATAGGTTCTGGAAAACTGTAAAAGCTTTTAAATATAAAAAGTGGCATTTTCAATTTGATATTTGAAGCGTACACGTGTGCAGAAAGGACATTTCATTACTAGGACAACAAAGTATTCTGCAGGTTGATTCTGTCCCGTAGTTTAAAACCAGATTTGCATTACATAAATTATTTTCAATGGTTAATAAAATACCATTATTTATGCTTTATGCACCCTATAGGTTTTGAGTCAATTGCTAACATTCTATGTCTTGCCAGATACACAAGGCGCATCTACACTTAGAGAAAATATTCATCAAATTTGCCTGGGGAGCTTTATCATGAAATCTCCTTCCTAGTCCCCTGGAAATATACTTCACATGAATAAAGTAGGTCATTATTAAACTATTAGAAGACTTCTTTTCAGCAGAAGCCTTTAAGTGTGTATGTGCTAAAGTATTAGTTTAGTTGCACATAAGGTTTTTTTTATCGTTCAGAACCCTGACAAGAAGTTAGATTAGAAAAACTTTCCAAGCCACAACAAAATTCAATAGACTATTCCAAGCACCAATTTTAGTCTGTCAGTATGGTCAGACCTAACAAAAAGCACCTACTCTCTGATAGCACAAAAAGCGAGAACCATAAGTCTCTAAGTGATAGGACTTGTCTTGTGTGCCTGTTAGTAACACACGCAAAAAAAGAGTGTTATAATGAAGTTAAAGTTCACACTCCGCCAGAAGCAAGCTCCAGTAAAGCATCAACAAAGTGTCAAGCTGGTCTGACCTAAGGATGCACAGACAATTACTAATTATTATGCGGTCCAAGGAATCTTGCAAATCCAGTTAATCATGCATTCAGACTTTTAAACATTTAAACACTGCCTACACTGTAAATGGACTGGACAGTAAGCTTTAACACATATATTTTAAATAAACCAGAAATAAACTTTTCTTTTATTCCTATGGTATTTTTAATAGTCTAGATCTCTCAATATTGTTTTGCTTTACAAACCTGCTTTTCTTTTTTTTCAACAAAGTGACCACTGTTAACTCAAGGGGTATTGTTTTCTTCATATCTCTTAGACAATTCCCTTAGTGTCAAAAACAAAACCAGAAAATTAATCACGAAAACACAAGCTGTGTTTTGGGTTTGCTGTTGTTTTGGTTGGTTGTGTTTTAAAATTTCTCATACAGGAATTTCAATAATCTTTCACACAATATCAAAAGATTCTGACTTAGAAGATCTTGGACACTACTGTGGTATTCAACAGAAGAGGTCAACTAGAAGTTTCTTTAGAAAATTAATTACATAAAGATAATTGAGTAGTATCTTAGTATAAATAACAACATTATAATTAACACTGCAACAAGCAATATGAGAAGTTTTTCTTGGACCATTCTGCTGTTCTACTTACAGTATATAAGTGAAAAAAAAAAGAAAACATTCAGAATACAAGCAGCTCAATTCACAAAGAAAAAATGCCCAGAACAATGAAAAAACATTTAGGTATGTGTAAAACTGCAATGTTCACATGTAACAGATGAATCATTCTGAACTAAAAATTGATGTACGAGATTTAAGCAAACAAATTTAGAAAGCTACTTTCTGTATGCCGGCAGCCTCCTCCTTAAAAGAGCTAACTGCATCCTCCTAACAGAGTTGCAAATTTCAAGATTAGGCACATGAGAAGAATATAAAACTTACCAATACTTTATTCTCCTCTCTCTGATTTACATCTACTTCTTGCATCCTGCTTCCTTTGGCTTCCAAACATGGTTTTTTTCGTGTATTTCCTTGAGCTTCCTGGTCATGATCTTCCCAGTCTAGGTCTCCGCTAAACACAATTTCTAGAGCTTCTGTATCTTCAGATGTATAATCTAATTCCTTTCTCTTTTTTGGTGCATGGTTTTCACTAGAAGTGGTTTTAGTGTCTGTTCTATCACTTGTTAGGTTGCCACTTTCCCTCATAAGCTTTATACCCACGTCTTCTACTGTAAAATTTGGGTTTGGGTCCAGGATGTTATTTTTCTTTTGATGCTGTTTTGTTTCACTGTTACAGACTGATGAAGTTGTGGATTCAGTGCATTTGGAAAGAGGCGATGACCTTTCCTCCAATTTTGCTAGTTTGGGTACAGATGTTTCTTCTTCTTCTTCAGCTCTTTGCCTTAGCCAGATATAAATTACAAAAGAAAGAAATTACAAAAACATTTTTGAGTATGATTAGCTGTGCCCACAACATAACAGCTTCTGGGGTTTTAGGGACTGCATTGTGAAATTAAAATTCCCTTGAGGAAAAGCTTTCCATTATACGAATTTGATCTAAAAATTACCTTTTTAAGTATGTGTCAAATTAAAAGTACATTGCTTCAGTTAAAATTTTCCAGAAACAGCACCAACATACCAACAGGGAAGTAATGTCAAGAAGACTTCAACGTACCTTTTTCTAGCTACCTGGAAGTAATTTGTAATTGAGTTTGACTGGTGATGTGAAGCACTCTCGCGAGGTTTGCCAGCTTCTGCTATATTAGATGGTGAGACAGGCTGACTTCTTTGACTTAATCCAGATGTTCTGCTCCCTCTAGGTATCGATGTTCCTGCACTTACACTGCCAGTTGTGCTACTGTTTTTCTTTATGGCAGTTGTATCCTGGAAAGCCATTTTCCCTTGTCTATGCACCTGGGAAGTATTCTCTATCTCCATACTAGATTAGAGAGAAAAAAAATACTAAATGACACACAGGAAGTTACCAGAAATACACTGAATCAGAGACACACTTTTTAGAAAAGCTATACCTGAACTTTGAATAAACTTACAAACAATGAGCTAAAAACAAACTCTAAAATACGCTATGATCAATATATTTTTATGATTGTGAAATGGTTTGAAAATTGGTAATAGTTCAGAAAGTCAAGACAGATATGCAGCATCTACATTTGCATCTGAAAGAGTCATCAAAGTCCTATGGCATGGTTTCTGTAATCTAGTACTCAAAAGGAAAAATTATGTCACTGCAGACAAGTGACAGCAATTTAGTAAATGCTATTTCTAACACTGTATATCTTTGGCCATGGCAATGATACAGTTCCTCTGCCACAGAAGATTGTTTTATTTGCAAGTATTAGCTCAGAAATTTCCATGAGTACTTTACCATGTCTGCTCTTCTGTATCAGCTATGTATAACGTGCTGCTATCTGCAGCAGTTGGCATTATGGTTTCATCCACAGCCAAACTCCGGGAAATAGCTCGGCCTACGACAGCTGATGCAGGAGCACTTTCAGGTACAGCTGCAAGACCAACACAAGAGAAGAATTAGAAAGTCAATGTCAAATCTGTGTTTCTTTGCACATGGTATCACGCATTACTACCTGATCAGGTGAGATCTTTGTAAAATGATCTTAAAGCAATTTTAATTAAAAAATAAGCAGACTTATTAATTTTAAAAAAACCTGAAATAGATCTAAAGGACCATATTCTGGAATTCAGATTTAGTTAAACATTCAACTGATTAAGTAATGGAATACTGCTTAAATAAAAATGAAGCATAAAGGGAAATCATATATCAGTATGTACAAAATGTACTTAAAAATCATGTGGTATATTGTTTATGCAAAAAATAAAATATATGTCCTGTGATATATAGTTGATGCAAAACTGACAAAGCACAAAATTCCTTTTATTTACTCTTTTGTGATGATCTCTAATGTGATTATTGTATCTGGGATACAACTTTTTTCAACTGTAAACACAGCTCCCTTTAAAAGTCTGATATACAGTCTGTTTACACAATTTCAGACAACTTAACTTTTATCCAATTGAATCATTCAGACTGGAAATAAGAATCAGCATTTCTGATTCATGCAGTGTCTGAAGGGTCAGAATCTTAAAACTTAACCTGACAATATTGTGATGGTTTCTAAACTAATTGGACAGACAATAGATCAGACAAAAGTTATTTATACAAGAGTATCAGTCAACCAAAATATTTTTCAGATCTCTGGCAGTACTCCATGTAAGTCTTTCTCTTTTCAAAACACATTTTCAAGTGAGTAATGGTCCTACATGTAAAGACAAACTTATGGGTTTTTTCTTTGCTTTTTAAAATAATGGTAGGATTTTCTACCTGATACAACATTTTGTAGAACAAAACAATCTATAAAACATAATTCTGAAAATTTTATGGCAACAAAATATAGAATAACATGAACAGGCATGAAAAGAATTAGACAAAAAAAACCTCTCTCTGTCTCTCAAAAAGTCTGTCTGACTTTTATTACTACTGCATTAGCAAACATAAGCTTCAAGTCAAGACTTGGAATGCCCACCCCCAAACTACTACTTCAGCAAATGTAGCAATCATGTCTCATTGCCTTAACTTCTTATGGAAAGATTATTTTTAGTTTTTAACTGTGTGGGAGGTAATTGTATTTTCCAAAAGCAAATTCTGTTTTGTGCAGAGGGAAAAAAAGAAAAAAAGCAAGCCTTAACAAATTAATTCCGTTCTTATTCTCTTGATTTCTAACTTTCATCTTTTACTTCCCTATTACCCTTGTCTTCTATGAAAAGACAGAATAGCTTGGAATTCAAACTACCACATACATATGAATTCAGTGGTCACTAAAAATATGAACTTCAGATGTTTCTGCCTTTTAGGCTACTTTTAGATCTACTTTTTTATTTACATCTAAGAGTCTAATTTAGAGTGCAATTTACTGCAAGACCATTAAAAACCAATTACCTCTTTGGAGTCATATATACATTTTTCATAGAATGTCACTCTTTTTTAGTGGTCTTGCAAAACAGAACAACTTGAACATTTGTAATTGATGCTCCTACATAAAAAGAAATACTGCCTCTTTGAGGCTGTTAATTTATTATTACCCCTCTCCCAATTACCTTTGGAAGCAGGCTGCTTTTGAGGGTTGCAGTATTTTTCTGTAGACATGAAGATAACTGCCAATCCAATTTCTGCCTCTGGAACAGCCCTAAGATTTTTGCTGTTAATACAGAAATTAAAAAAAAAAAGTTTTTCAGTACAGATTCAAAGATTAATAGGCAGACGGGCACAGGTATGGCAAAGTACAAAACTGTCTATTCCTCCTCCAAAAACAATCAGCCTACACTACAGTTTTTCCCAATACAGTAAGTCAGCACAATTATCCTTCATTACAGTCATGTCCTACATGTATGAGCTCCCATGTTTCCTGCTGCTCTAGCCACTGTCTAGCTCCAGTAATCTGGCCAATACATCTCTTCTTTCCTGATTTTTAGGCATTTAACCAATTATACTCTACCTCTGATTCAAAAATGTGTGAAAAGAGACTTGAAAGATCTGGCCACTTCTTACAAGTCAGGCACCCTGCCCACCCCCCATCTTCTGTACTACAGCCATGAGGAGAGATTGAGTACCGTCTTCTCTACGTAGCAGGAAAATTTAGGGGAACTAGGTTTATGTGTTAAGGATTGAGATTTTGTTTCACTGTTTTAATAAAATGGCATCATGATAATCCTAACATCTATAATATATGCAGTCTGCCCTCTCAAACAAAACCTACCATCAAAACAAAAACTAATTTTCATTGAACAGAAGCTGTTCTTCAAAAATACTGCATACAAATAATTACATAACAATGAACCACATGACCTCAAGGTGCCATCTCATCTCTTTTTGATGAAATACATATATTTAATGCAATATCATAAATTATCTATTTTGCATTCTTAGAATATATTACTTTAACTTATTTTAAATAGTAGAAAAGAAACTACTTGCTGCCTGCAATTTTTAAAGCAGTTTCATTACAATGAATTTCTGTAGAACTGAGTTCTACAAAAAAATAATAAAAGCAAAAATTCCATCAAATCCTCACGGAACTGCCAACTCCTTTCTTTCTTGCTTCAAGAAGTTTTAATTACTCTGCTAACTACTTAGAATAATGAAAAAAATGTCCTCTTTATAATCAGCCTCCTGCTTAAGTATGTATGCAAACACCACAACCAAGTCTCTGTAGAAGTTCTGAAATTACCCTACCGCTGTACAAGAGAACAATGCTGCACCTTTCCAAGATAGTCAGAATGGAATCAGTCCAGTTTCTCAGAGAGTCAGATCCTGAGATCTGAGAGTTTGTCAAACCCACATCAACTACACAAACTTCAGGAGAAAGTAGTAAAGGCATTTCTTTTCTTCCTTCTGTCATCAACTTTACTTCCCCTCCTCCAAGAATAACCGCTGGACCCAGTTTCTTGTGCTAAAAAAGAATGCAAATAAAAAAAAAAATCTTAGAATGCAGTCAGTTTAGAGGTATCAGAATGCAGAACTATCAGCGTAGTGCTTCTCACTGATGCATTGCTGCAGATGTAATGTGTTCTGTTTCTCCTCTGTATTTTATCTTGCTTAGGCCACTGTACTGTAGGATAAATACACAGAAATCCTTCTTTCCCGATGAACCCAGAATGAGTGTGATTTCAGAGTGACCAAATCTGTGCTTAGCTACCCCTGCAATACTTTTGCAATGTAAAGCCTGATTACCTGCTTGGCAGTTAGAAATACAAAAGTTTTTCCACTGAATATTTTTTTCCTTTCATGATGCTCAGATAAATCCAGGTTTTCAGTGCCAATGGAAGGTTCATCAACTGGAGGATAAAAGCTGCAAGAACAGAAAATGAAAGTTACAAAATTCACATCCGCTTATCAGTACTGACTCATAGTCCTTTCTGGTTTAAAGTTCTGAAGTTCAAATACTGCATTTCTCTGTTAGAACTACTTATATAAATAATTTTCAAGAGATTGTTAAGAAGAAACAGAGCCCCTAATTTCTCAACATCAAAGATAAGACCAAGACCTTCTACTTCAGTAACTAAGAAAACACTTTCAGGAATGTATTCAACCAAACTGCTGTACACATATCCACATTCTTACTAACAATACTGACAAATGAGACTGCCACTTCATTCTGCACTTACTCTAGATAACAGTAAAACTCCACATAAAATTAGTCATCTTGCTTCCTCTACCCTCCACGTGGTGAGGGCAGTCACCCCTCATTCTCTTCTACTGTGTCAAGAAATTGTGTAACACCACACTCGAGAACAGCCTATAGTATGACAGGAGACAAGTACACTTTTCTTGCTGGTGGGATAGAGAACTGAAGGGATTCACCCTGCAGATTCTCTACTGTTTTGTCCAATAGAGGCAAAGTGAGAAGGAGTTTAGCTGGAAAACATTTTAGGCAAAAATAAAATTCTACCCTGAAGCTCTAAATTTTGTCATAGCCTGTGACCTCAGCTGCAGTTAATGATGGCATGCCCAGAGTATGAAAAGCCTCTAGAGTTAGGACATGCATCTAATAATTTCAAGATACTTACAGGATCTTTGACCCACATATTCCCTACTACAGTGGTTCTGACAGAGCAAGGGGAAGGCACATGTCAGAAAGGATGGAAACTATAGGTCAATTTTACCCAAACTATACCACATCTGTACCCAAATAGCTGTTCATGTACGTAGCTTGGCTGATCACAGAACTACTTATCTTTATTCTGACTGCTGATTATACATCCTTCTCATGCTACTATGCAGGAAAAAAAAAAAGATGCTGAAACACACCAATGAAATTTGTGTGTTTAACAGCAAAGATTGGCAGATTCTAAGCAAGAAACATATTCCATGAAATGGTGAAATACTGAAGTTTTGGAAAAAAAATCTAATATCTGTAAATAGAAAGACATTCCTCAAACACTGTGAACATTCATATATTTCAAGCTGAACACAAGAATAAGCACATAAATTTTCTCCTTCATCCAAATAAGCAATTCAGTTATGATAGACTAAAATGTGCTATATAGTTACAGGCTTTTAAATAATCTTCGTTCTTATGTGTTCTTCACAATCAGTTCTTGAAGCTTTATGTACACAATGAAAATTAAACAACCTAAATCCACCAGATTTTGGAAGATGAGTATATGATCAGTTTCAGCAGCCTGTTCAAAGCTGTTTATAAAAATATTGTTGCATTGAAATTGAATAGAAATGATAAATCCTACTAATTTAAGGTAGAAGTAGGGCAATTCAGATTTTAGTTATTAAGCCAGAAGACTTCTGATACCGGGTCCTATAGAGACAGTGATTAACCTAAGATAAATACATGGGACAAAGTCATCGCTAAAGATAAAAGGATGAGTAAAAACAGAAAAACAGCAGTTTTCATTACTTTGAAACTGGAGTATAGTTTCTTTATAAATATATTTTAAAAGCTCCATTTTTTAATTTCAGCATACAACTTTAACTGATGATTGTCTACAAAAAAATACCCCAAAACATCAACCTTTGATTTTCCTTATAAACTCTTAGCCAACGCTGATCTAAGCTCAAAAGGCAACAGTCTTTTTCAGTCAGGATTCTGAAGTGCTCCTTATATTCTGGCCTCATAAGCCTTTAATAGTAACACCATTATCCAGAAAAGATCCTCTACAACCTTGAATCTCTAAATTAATAGATTTTGATTCTTGGTGAATTTCTGTTAAAAACTTTGTCACTTTTCTTCTTTTTCAAAGCCTGCACTATTGACACTGGACTGCAGTAATAAAACACATTATTTCATACAGCACTGCACTTATGCAGCCATTTGTGAAATCTTCAGTTATTGTTCTCCCTCGCATAGGTTCTCAGAGAGTACCAGAGGACTGGGGTAACACCGTAAAAAAAACTCACGTAAAAAATCCCACATTCACATGGGAACTGCAGGTTTGCAACTGCGTGAAGTCTTACTATAAACAAAAAAGATGCTTTAAATTATTTTTTCTTTTTAAGACAATGTTTCCCTAGATTTTTTGGGAGGGACCAGCTCTACAGTAATAGCAAAGATTTAATTAAAAGTGTCACCTAGTATTGTCATCTCAACATACTTTTCCTATTTCACACGCAAACTAGTATTGCCCCAAGCTGTCTGGTGCACTGTGGATATACCAGCTCAGGTCAGCTCTAGCTACAATGCACAATACAGAGATTCCCTATCAAAATTAGAAGTATTTTCTGAAATTTAATGAAAATGGCTGCTAAGTAAATTTTCAGTATCTTCTCACAAGCTACATCTCAAAAAACATGACCTATTTAAAATACAGCAATTATTTTAAACATAGATCTGTGTATTACATCAGCTGTTTCATCTAGCTTGATGCAGAACTCTCTTTGAAAGCTACATAATGTAGTGTCACTAACTTTTAGCCAGCTCAGCTCCTCTCTGGATCTTAAAAGTTAGCAAAAATATTTAAGAAATGTAAACATATCCATCTGCTTCTTTTTTAGGGAGAACTTAAAAGCTGAATTATACTGTCACTTTTGTATTAAATGGACACACGTCCTGGTTTCAAGAGACAAAGACACTGTTTACTTGTTCCTGTAACAGACAGGAACAGCAGCATTACCATCAGGTAATATTCAACCAAACAAATTTCAAGTTGCACAACCAATCACTAGCTTTTGATGGCTTGTATGACCTGCTCTACAAAAGAAAAAAAAATCTCCCAGGAAAGTATTTCAGAGAGTACTAAATAGTTTGTTTAGTTTTCTTACATCCTTAGAAAACAATGCAGAAGTAAAAGGGAAAGTTACAATTCATTCAGATTCTCCCTTTCTTCTGAAACTGAAGAACAAATGAGTTTTAAGCCACTCATGGATGACTGATTTGACATATTACCTAAACCCTGCTAATGTAAAGCAGCATCTAGAAACTAAAGAGTATTTTCTACCAATTGCTCCAGATTGGCATCTGCATTGTTCTAACAAGGTAGTGTCACATTCTGTGAAATATGTTTTACCACATAATAAGCACAGCTTACTGTGAATCCTCTCCAGTTTTGTTTCTATTTCCATGTGTGCACCAGCAGTTTGTTTGGTATCCACCCAGCCTCCATCTTCAAACTATCCTACCAATCGCTACCAGCATACTCACTAAAGAAAATATATTGCCATTTCCTAACATATATGCGTATTTATGCACATATGAATGTATATACACAGCAGAAATTTCTCACCCACATATATCATGTGTTCGTACAATAAAAAACCAACAACCACAACCCCCAAACAAAACACCACGGTCTCCCTTTTCAAGGTTAAATGAGTAGCAATATGGGCTCAGATGAAATTTTCATATACAATATTGAGACTATTTTAAGCTTTCTCACATCGAGAAAATAACCAGAAGAGCTATTCTGCAGTATTTACTGATTCCAAATTAAGAATTCCCTTTTGAAGTTAATTTGACCATGAAAACAATGAATATTTTATTCTCATTTAGTTAAGGCCAGTGCATTTTGAAACCCTGAGTTCAAAGAAAGAAAATTAATAAATGCATATTAGTATCACTTCATCTCTTAACAGATAATTAAAAATCTCTTCTATTTCAGGGAATTCAATGATCAGGCTAACTCTGTCTGACCAAAGTTTACAGTAACTCAGTAACTAACTGCACTCAGGGAAAATACATCTATGTAATGAAATAAACTTGATACAATTTCTTTTATGAAAGTGTGATTTCTTTATTTTTATGTATCAACTCCCAGAAGTGTTTGAAGCAACATTTAAGTATCAACAAAACAAGTTCCTTTTTAGAGACAGTAACATCTCTAAGAATATAGTCAATTCCAAGAGCTCATTTTATAACTCTAGGGATGAGAACAATAAAATTGCTGGAATATTAAAATGTTAATCATTTTAAGCATTCCTCCACAAATAAAATTCCTGTCAACTGCATATTATGACAAAAATTATCAAATAAATATGTAGTTATTTGATAATCTAACTCCCATAAATTTCATTCTGCAACACAGTAAATACGATCATTTGGCAACTTACCTTTCATGATTTGGCAACTGTTGCCTGGACTGAATAGCTCTGATTAATTCAGAAAAAAACTCTGGTTTTATAATTGGTCGAGCACAAATCAAAGCACATATAGTCTGAAAAACCAGGAAATACAAATTTACTGCATGGAAAAAGTTCAGATAGAACATGGTTCAACTGACATTAGCTTTTTAAGATCTGACATGTGGAAAAGGTCACACAAACAAACACACAGTACTTATTTTTGCTTCTGGCATTGTTTTGCTTCTAACAGCCTAGCTTTTAATTGGTGTCTTGACTAAAGTAATGAAAATGTAGAAGACAACTGATGAAAATCACTAAGTCTTCAAAACTGGTTTTTTTTGTTTTCTTTCCCTTCAACCTCCCGTTGACACACACATCTTCTGAACTTGGAAAAAGAAGAGTTGACCATCATTTTGTAGAGAAAAATCTTGAACAAGTCTAGAATCTACTTGGCATTAGTGGGAAAACTCTCAACATACCTTAACAGTAACTTTTACTGATACCATTACAAGGTGGGTACATTCTTGTGTCCATTCATTCACTACAAGGCCTCCAAGTTGCTGGATGGCTTGATTTAAAGCAGTTTTCTGAGCTACATCTAAACATGAGGAGCAGACAACCAGAGGTTCATATTCCACTCTGCAAAGAACAAGTAAAAGAGAATTGCTTAAGTTAATTCAGCCAATCATTATGATGAACAGAGCTGACTTAACTATCACATTTGTATCTCAGGGAAATCGGAAGAAAAAAATAAAAAGACCCATACTCTAATCTACATTAAAGTAAAATCTTCCTGATTTAAATTTTCCTGAAAAAACAAAATACTAATTCTTATTCAGAAAAATTAATAACAATTTGACCTGATATCTGAAATATTTCTATGGACTTGTGGATCTTTTACGGACATCACATAGAATTAGTGCTTCAAGAATAGCGCAAGGTCTGGGAATATCAAAAGAAATTTGAGTGTGTGCCCCCAAAAGCAAAAGTATGCTCAACAGGACAGTTCAGCAACAGATTAGTACTAAAAATATACATGTAATAGAATGCAATTTCAAGTAACATTTTCCTAACATTGCAGTTATCCTTGACCATAAGCCTTTACATATATTTTAGATCTTCCATATGAAATTCAAAACATATCAAATTCCGTTATTTCATTTTTAGATTATCTAAATTTCTTTCCACTTTGTAGACTTTTTAGTACAACAGTCATGATGTATCTGGTCTCACGGTATGATGCCTGTATCATGTTTCAGGTATGTTTACCTAAAATATAAAGAAATTATCTATTGTAGTAATTGGAGGAGAGTGCCAAGCTTTTAATAACAATAAATAATACCAGAAGCAGTGATAAAACTGAGTAACATTTTAAGGCACAAAGCCTTAAAATAACCTTCTGGTTACTTTAACATTGATTTTAATGGCCATTAGACTTTTTCTATTTATCTGCCACTTCATTTCCGGAACAGCTTCCTAAAAATAAGCAGACATCACTGGCTACCATGTTAAATTTGGAAAAAAATAGCAAGCTGGGTTCACATCCTCCTGCGATGTCAGTTCTTTTCTCATTACATTATGAACAGCTAACAAGGGCTGAGACAAACTCTAAACCTTTCTCCCTTCTTCTCATCTGGTGTAGGACTCTGTCCTTTGCCTAAAGAGAGCCTGGAAATACTCACTGTACATGACACATCATTTTCTAAAATGCCAGTGCTTTTCTAACTACAATTTTAACCTCCCAGTGTCAAAATAAATTATATAAAAATACAATGAAAAAACTATTTCAGAAGCAGGTGTAGAACACAGGCAAAATACTACTCACCTCCTTTGCTTTCTAAAATTTCATCATTGCTGTATCACTTGCAAAGTTGTATGATGTGCTAAAATACTCTTCTAAAAAGCTCAATTTTTTACTTGATATTTTATAATCAAAGCACTTACCTAAACTTGCTCTCAAAAACTCCAAAGTTGATTCTGTCACCAGACTGCAAAGACTTTGAAGTACCATTGAGTTTTGATCCATTAACAAAGGTACCATACTTAGATGTATCTCTTACTGTTAATATAGGTACTGAGAGAGACTGACTCTGAAAATAAACATAAATAAGCCATTATAGTTTATCAGAATGAGATAGCTTTATCAGAAACAAGTTACTGTTACTGTGGGTCAAAGCAATGGATAAGTAAGAAGCAGCCTACAAAATACCATCTTAAATAAAGACTTTGGACAATGAGGCTTGCTATATGTAATTATTCATCTTCTGCTTTTCACTGTGAAGGAAAGAGAGAAAAATATACATGTTTTTAGCTTTAGAACTTTCGTGCTTCTTAAACTTAGTCTTTTTGGAGATTACACTTTGTCTTTCTGGAGACTGTGCATGGCAGTCCTTCATTGGCCCAAAGCCTGAGCTAGAGCGATTTAGCAAGGCTCTGAGATTATTTATGTTTTTACCTACCACTCGGTCCTATCCTGGGCATTGGGCTGAATGGTAAGTAAAAGCCGAAAGTCACCTGAGGGCACTTTCTCGCACTTCCTTCCATGAGGAATGCTAGTCTTCCCCAAACTGCAGTACATGGAGACACCAGCATCTCTTGAGAAGAGGTTAGACACTGTCAGATTTCCAAAGCAGTTCACAAGCCAGTGAGAACATTGATAGCTTGTTTTTATGAAATTGTGTCATGCAGTTATATGCTATTTCACAGAATGAATAAGGTTGGAAGGGACCACTGGAGGTGATCTAATCCAACCTGCCTGTTGAAGTAGGTTTCCTTACAGCACATTACTCAGGATTGCCTCCAGGCTCCGTTGGAGTATCTCTAAAGATAGAGAACCCACAGCCTCTCTGGGCAATCTGTTCCAGTGCTGAGTGTCATGGTGTGACACCGGCCAAACGCCAGGCACCCATGAAAGTCGCTCATTCGCCCTCCCCTGCCACAACTGGGCAGAGGAGCAAAAAAAAATTAACAAAGGGTTCATGAGTTGAGATAAGGACTGGGAGAAAACACTCCAAGGGCAAACAGTTCAGCTTAAAGGTACAAAGTAGATTTATTACTAACAAAATCAGAGGAAGATTATGAGAAGTAAAATAAGCCCTTAGAAACACCTTTTCTTCCCCTAACCCCTCCCTTCTTCCCACCGACAGTGCAGGGAGACAGGGCATGGGGGTTTTGGTCAGTTCGCCCCCTAGGTTTTCTTTCGCTGCTCAGGGAGAGGAGTCCTTTCCCTGTGAGACTGTGGGGTTGCTCCTACAGGAGGCTGCTCTTCACTAACTTCTCCGGCAGGGCTCCAACCTCATGAGCAGCAGTCCTCCCAAAACTGCTGCAATGTGAATTCCCTCCACGGGCAAACAGTCCTCCAAACACTGCTGCAGCGTGGGTCACTCTTTCCATGGGGTGCAGTCCTCCAAGGACAGGCTGCTCCAGCCTGGAAGCAAGGGCCCTCTCTCTCCATTGGGTCTCCCACAGGAACACAGCCTCCTCCAGGCATCCATCCACTCCAGCGTGGGCACCTCCCCCATGGGCTGCGGGTAGATCTCTGCATCACCTGTTGATCTCCATGGGCTGCAGGGGCACAGCTGCTTCACCATGGTCATCACCACAGCCTGCAAAGGAATCTTGGCTCCAGCATCTGGAGCACCTCCTCTCCCTCCTTCTTCACTGATCTCGGTGTCTCCATGTTGTTTCCCTCACATGTTCTCACCTCCTCCTCTTCCCTGGCTAGAAAAACTGTGCCCACTTTGTTTTGATTTTCTTCTTAAATATGTTATCACAGAGGCATTACCAATCTCTCTCATTGGCCCAGCCTTGGCCAGTAGCATGTCCATCTTCAGAGCCATCAGGGATTGGCTCTGCCGGACATAGTGGAAGCTTCTAGCAGCTTCTTACAAAAGCCACCTCTGTGGCCCCACCGCTACGAAAAACCAGGCTGTGCAAGATGAACACACTGAGTTCCCCTCACAGTAAAGTTCTTACTCATGTTCAGGTGGAACTTTCTGTGTTCCAGTTTCTGTCATTGTCTCTTGTCCTATTGCTTGGCACCACTGAGAAGAGCCTGGCTCCATCCTCTTGACACCCTCCCTTCAGAGACTGATATACATTGATGAGGTCCCCTCCCAGTTGTCTCTTCTCGAGGCTGAGCAGGCCCAGATCCCTCAGCCTTTCCTCACAACTAAGGTGCTCCAGTCTCCTCATCATCTTCATAGCTCTCTGCCAGACTCACTCAATATTTGCAGTATTAAAAGAAAAAATGCATTTTATGTATTTTATTTTACACACTATATAAGGTTACATAAATGAAATTTCTGCCAACTGGCTTCAAAACATCCATAAATGTCACAACAGTAAATTGCTGATTGCTAATTCTCCTTGGTACGTTTTTCTTTTCTGTGCCTTAAGCAAATACAGAAATAATGATGTGAAATGAAACAGAAACTAAGTCTGCAGTAAAACAACTGAAGCACTTCCCAGAACCTAAAAGTCATCTATGTAATAAAACTTAATTGCATAATTTTCCTGCAATGATTATTTTAATACAAATTCCTAGTGAATCTTCACTCTGGGATAAAAGAAAGCTTGGACCACTAAAATTATGCCACTAAATTCCTCAACAAAAGCAAACGAACCTAAAGGAAAAAAAATAAACTTCAAGATTAAAAAAAAAAGACAGGTTATCAATGGTTCTACTCCAAGCATAAAACTGGTGAGAGCAAAATGAGAGTATGCACGGTCACGGCAGCCTGAATTATCCCCACAGTTCATTGATAATGGAGTAAAATGGTGGCTACTTACAGGGTTTGTTTCAGACTGACTTACAGTCAGAACTGCATGACTTCGACTGATAGACTGATCATCCTGAATTAAAATTGTGCAGTTTTTGCGTCCAACAACATATTCTACACCACTTAAAAGCCGATATGGCTCTCCTGGAAATAAACAAGA
Organism: Struthidea cinerea; assembly: GCA_013397865.1. Classification (NCBI taxonomy): domain Eukaryota; kingdom Metazoa; phylum Chordata; class Aves; order Passeriformes; family Corcoracidae; genus Struthidea; species Struthidea cinerea. The sequence continues at coordinate 185,745 of VZTI01002802.1, forward strand.
AACAGAAAAATATCAATTTACAATAAAAATACCTGAAGCACATAGGAGAGACACTTAGAAGTTTGTAGTATACCTGAGTCTTAGCTTTGCCATGCATCATTTATGCTCACAGCATGGTGCTAATAATGCCAAGGTTGTGGGTTTTATCCCCATGTGTGTCATTCACTTAAGAGCTGGACTCAATGATCCTTGTGGGTCCCTTCCAACTCAGAATATTCTGTGACTGAATTCTGTGATGCTGATTAGGCTGATTAAAATTATGCATTTATCTTATTCTGTGACTGAATTCTGTGATGCTGATTAGGCTGATTAAAATTATGCATTTATCTTATAGACAAAACCTCTTTCTTTCTTGCTCCCTTGCTCTGTCCATTATAAAAGGATACAGTTTACGATAAACAAAGCAGTTTCAAAAGTGTCCATTTTTTCAAGGACAATACATTTTTACCAATACTTTCTTGAAGATTAAGTGTAACATTTAGAAGAAAAAGAAAACAACACAATGTAAGACATGTTTTCTAAAACATCTTTGCAAGGGTACATAATTTTTTGAGGTTATATTATTTATTCACATAACAGATTAAGAGGTTCAGACGAAAATGTCCTCCTAAAGAATGTAAAGAAATATGCAGGTAAATCAAATTGATACTTAGTAAGTTCAGCTTCTGACCAATGTTTATGCTTTAGCTTATGCTTTGTACCTGTCCCCTGGACTCCATGGTAGCTTCCCAGCGAATGGCTTCACTCCCTCCCAAAGGTGTGCTACCACTGGTCAACAGAACCAAAAATGTTTCTTGATGAAAATGAGTACATACAGATAAATTCCAGTTATCAACCCTGGGCAAATAACTTTCCAAATATGAACTGTGCAGAAATGATCATTCTGAACAGAATGACAAGTGGTTTGATTCATTCAAGAGCTCTCCGGGCAGTAAGAGGTAAGCCAGTTCATTTCAACAGGACTAGGTGCTGTTGCCACCAGGAAATCAATCAAAAATCCAAAATTTCCTCCCAGTGAACCAAGAAATACAGAGTGGACGCAGTTGTGTTGTGTCCTTATAAACACTTAGGAAAAAATGTATGTATTGTATGATACCTATTACTAAAGCTCATATGGACAAGGAAACGTGAAGAAAAGTATACGGGCGACTTAGTTTCGAAACTCTGCATCCAAGAAACACCATGAAGTTCAACACTTAGTCTTTGAAACATCAGTACAATAGCTAAACGTCGTTTCTGAGGTTGACTGCTGCCTCAGAGCTCAACTCTCCAGGTATTTCAAAGCAGGACTGTCTAACCTGCAGCACCCTAAGGCATCCCACACAGGTTCAAAAAGAAGCCCAACTAGATTTAACAGGCGCTGTGGTCTGCAGTGCTCCAGGGAAATATGGAGGCCTCGCCGTGGACGAACGCCCAGAGCAACGAGGACTTAGATCACCACTGGCCCGAGGCAGCACGGACACGCAAGCCCAGCTGGAGCTAGCCCTGTGGAAGCCAACACGCCGGCACACCCGGGGAGCCGCGCAGGCGCCGGTCGGGGCGGGGAGGGGGCCCACGCTGCCCGGGCCTAGCCCGCCGGAGCGGCGGTGGCATCTGGCGCTCCCTCACCTGTTCCCGAGGCGGGTACCAACTTCCACATCCTGGATCTCCGCCCGCCCCCCCCCAGCGAGCCGGGATGAGGCCGGGCCAGAGAAAGAAAATCCCGGGAGCCGCCGCCGCCGCCGCCGCGATCCCGCGCACCGGGCCGGACTGAGGGGAGAGACGCGACGGAGGGCGCCGCCTACTGGCCTCGCGCAACCTCTGCAGCGCTGGATCGGCGCGCATGCGCGGGGTGGGGCGGAGCGGGGCCGAGAGGGGCACGGCACGGG
>VZTI01002802.1:192605-229453 GCA_013397865.1 Struthidea cinerea
CAGAGCGCGGCGGGGGAAGATGGCGGCGGCGGCGGCGGCGCGGCTGTGGGGGCGCGGGGTTCGCGGCCCCCGTGTGTCTGGGGCCGGGCGGGTAAGGCGCTCCCTGTGCTGCCGGGGCTGAGGGCGGACGGACGGACGGCACCGCGGAGGTGTTCCGCCGCCTCCTGCCCCGTCGCCCCGGCTCTGCCCGGCTCTAGAGAGGCCACGGCAGGTCTCTGCAGTTCGGGCTGCCGGGATTGGGGAAACAGCCAGGAAGGGGACACCCCTCGGTTCTCCTCAGCTCCCGGCCCTGTCCGCCGCGGAGCCCCCGCAGAGGTGCGGGCTGAGCTCCCCGGCGCACGGCCTCCTGCCCCACCGCCGGGCGCTGCCGTGGCTCCCACTTGCGTGGTGTCTGTCGCCCTTTGGCCCCAATAGCACGGCTGTGCAGGGCTATTTAGGAATGTTGCTGTCCGGGCAGTGCCGTGCCTTGACTTGTGATCGAGTTGACCTTATTGCAGCCTTCCAGTACCTGAAGGGCGCCTGCAAGAAATCTGGAGGGGAGCTTTTTTGCAAGGGCATGTAGTGACAGGACAAGGGGGAATGGATTCAGACTGAAAGATGGTTCTTTAGATTAGCTATGGATATGTTACCCAGAGAAGTTGTGGATGCCCCGTTTCTGGAGGTGTTCAAGGCCGGGTTGGATGATCTCTGGGCAACCTGTTGTAGTGGAAGGTGTCCCTGCCCATGGAAGGGAGTTTGGAACAAGATGATCTTTAAGATTCTTTCCAATCCTAATTATTCTGTGATTCTGTGACTGTGTGGATGTTGCTGGAGGCCATTTTTAGCGAGTTCTCCTGAGCACGGTGCTTCTTGCCAGTGACTGCTTGTGTGTTTCTGAGACGGCTTTCTGCAGTAATTTTGTAGTTCACTTCCACCCCCTAGGTGAGGGTTGTTTTTTTTTTTTTTGGTTTGTCACTGATTTGTGTGTTTGTTGTTTGATTGTTGTTTTTTTTTAAGCTGTTTACTGGCTTCTTTATATCTCTATTTACACCTGAGATTTCATTTGAAACCTCAGCCTTAAGCAGTGGAATGATTAAATTGCATGGATGCTGTCATAGAAACCTCTTGTGCAAGCCAGTAAGGAGATGATAGCAGTCTGACTAAAAGATTGCTCAGTTATACCAACTTTACAGGCTGGTTATCATTATCATACTTTATTAGTCTTGGTGCTGCCTTCTGCTTTGCTGTGACATGTCCTAATCTTCCCTCATCAAGTAGAAGGAAAGCTGCTTGCAGTGTTTCTTTCGTGAAGAGCAAGAAGACTGGGCTGTGTCTGTCACTAACAGAGCACCTGATCACGGAGTCTCAGTACTCACAGGGGTTATCTCCATATCCTGAAGGAAGGGGGAGTCCAAATGCCGTCTTGATTTGCAGTCTCTGCCGTGAGCTGAAATTCTCCACAGGGAGTGTTTTTCCTGAAGAGAGATGAGTAGGGGACTACTAAGAAAGTCCCAAAAGAGAACCTTCACGTTTCCATTTCCTGGAGGCTTAATAGTATTCTGGTACTCCGTAAAAGAATGCAAATTTTATTTTCACTGGGACAATTAAAAAGCAGCAGTGTTTTACAAATGTGATAATTCTAGCTTTAGTTCAAGCTTTGCTTTTTAAATTTTGTTCTGTGTAGTGGCTCCAACTCTTCTTCAATTTTAGTTTTTCACAGAACATTCTGAGTTGGAAGGGACTCACAAGGATAATCGAGTCCCGCTCCTAAATGAATGTCCCATACGGGGATTGATCCCGTGACCCTGGTGATATTAGCACCATGCTTTAAGCTGCATTAAATTGTCAGTGTAATTCCATGACTGTTCTCTCTGTTGTCACCTGAATTGCTTGTGCATATGTATTACCACACAGAAAGATTCACGTGCACACTTCTGCAAGCCTTTAAGCTCTGTGAGACCCCCAATGCATTGTTACCGTGGGATATACAGATTAATCATCTTCCACTGAAAATGTTGTCTCCTACTTTTGGTGTTCAAGATGTGAATTAATACAACTTATTATTAAGTTGTAATATTTTAACTATTTTAAAACTACCTTTCTTCTTCATGTCAGTCTAGTGAACAATTGCATGGTTTTATTAACAGCATACAAGAGTAACCGTTCAGTCTTCTTTCACAAAATTATATTAGATTTTTTTTGGTATGAAAATAAACACGTTAAAGGCTCAAGTACAAGTTCAAATCAGAGAAAATAAGTATAACTTACAGTCTTCTAATTTTTTTGCACATCAAAAATAATGCAAACATAGTTTTGTCATACTTGGAAGCATTTGGAGCTTCAGGTTAAGGTAACTTTTATATTTTGAATAATAAGGGAATTTCTGAATTTTTAGTGTAATGCTGCTGTCGCAAGACATTTAATTCAGTATTTAGATTAGGGCTTGAGTTAGCGTAGTGTATTAGAATGCTAGCAATATCCTGTTGGCTATTTTTGCTGCAACTTTCTTGGTGACATCACAAATTTCTCATTACATTAGTGGGGTGTTTTTTTACTAGCATAGTTTGCTAGATGTAATACTGAATTTTCTTCTTTTTTCACGTGTGTTTTTAAACATGTTCCAAGCATGTGTCTCTTTGCAGGGACCAATCCTTCAGAGGCTACTTTACTGCGGATGGTGTTTCTGCTGGGACAGAGTGTGATGCTGATAACCTAACCTTGCCCAGTTTTGTCTGGGAGATGTCTTTGATTTCTTTAGCAGCTTCAGTGGCCATTAGGGCAGGTCTTGTGAAGTTTGGTTCTGTCCTGTTCTCCAGTAAAGAAGGTTTGGTTGGATGCAGTAGTAAAGGATCAAAATCATGAATCTATTGCTGAAGATTTTCAATTTGTAAATACATACGTATGTAACCTAAAATCACATGGTTTTGTTTTTGCATAAATGACAGTGCACATATGAAGCCCAAGTCCTTCTCTAATTAGTTGTTAATGGTCTCCCACATGCTTTAGTAAAAGTGATAGATACAAAAAATGCACAAAGTAGCAAGAATCATGACTGAGGTGTTTTTTCAGTAATTCTTTAGCTGCAGTAGAGTATCTAAAAATATCTCAAGTGCTTTCCTAGTCTAGTGTTAGCATTTAAGTAAAGCCCCATGTGTGTTGCTATAATGCAATCTAGTCATTCTTATATTCATATATATTTACTTACAATAAGGCAGTTATGATTGTTACCTCACTGTCATAGGAAAATCTGATCTTGCGTAGCAGTCCTGCAAACAGAAAGGAGAAAAATCTAACTTTTTTGGGTGTTTTTCTTTCAGTTTTTCAGCCGTGGGCCAAGTGTGCTGCATCAAGACAGCAGTGCACCACAAGCTGCATTCTTCTCACCTCTTCAAAAAGTGATGTTGCCACCAAATACGTTCCAGGGGAAGGTGGCCTTTATAACTGGTGGAGGTACTGGGATTGGCAAAGGGATGACAACAACTTTGTCCAGTTTAGGTGCCAAGTGTGTCATAGCAAGCCGGTAAATATTAATGAAGATGTTTTAGAATTTTCATTTAGTACTGACTGCTGAAGAGAATTGTTTTCCTCTTTATAAAAAAGAAAAAATTATTCTATTTATTCTGTTGCAGTACACTTTTAAATTGCAATGTCATGTTGTGGATTCTAGAAACTTGCAGATTTCTCTGCAAATGTTTAATGGTATAAAAATCAATAGGAAGAAACAAACTAAGCACATTTTCATGAAATGGGGCAGCAAAATAAACAACCTCAAATAGTAGGCATGAATTCAACTAAAACCTTAAAGAAAAGAAAAATTTGCAGTGGGCATTTTTGAACATTATTAACATGTTATTACAGGTGTTCTTGATACAGATTTGAATTACAATACATAATTAAATCCGTTTCTCTTCTGACTTTTAACAAGAGCCTTGATTTTCTTTTAATGATGGTTTTCTACAGCTCTCTTAAGTAATGCAGTAGAATCTAGAAGCACTTCCATAAAGTCTAGAAAAACAATCTCATTTTAAATCAAAATAAACAGAAGTGTTGTGACATTCATCCTAACAGTAGTTAATTGTTTAGTTTTAAATGTGAATATATATGTCTCTTATTAATACTAGTAGAGTAGTAGCTAAAACTAATCTTGTTATGATCGTGTGCTTTTTTCTGGCTTATCACATGTTGATTAGCTTTAGAGTCTCTTACCATTGTCACTTCTGAGTTGCTTTAAAGTAGCACTAACCATAAATTACTTAAAGTTTTCTTTCAGAAAGTTAGTGGTTAAACATAGTGTTAATCTTAAAGCTCAATTTTCATGAAAATCAGCAACATGCGTGTGTACACACACATATTTTAAGTTTTAGTTCATATTTGATCAGGAAAAAAAGATTTTAGTAATCTGAATTGTAATTGCATTTAACTGACATAAGGGATGTTAATACTTATTTCTAGGAAGCTGGATGTTTTGAAAGGAGCAGCAGATGAAATTTCTTCTAAAACAGGGAATAAGGTAATTTTTTGCAGAATTGTGAATGTGTTATGTATTATACTCTACATTTTATTGGATTTTTTTTTTTGCATTTGCATGCTTCTATGGACTTGTTAAATTTTTGAGTGGTATAGTTTTTAAGTCTTACAACTGCCTTTCCACTATTATTTAGGTTCATGCCATCCAGTGTGATGTGAGAGATCCAGTTTCAGTTAAGAATGCTGTTGCTGAAATAATCCAAATGGCAGGACATCCTGATGTAAGTCTTCTAGGGAAAAGAAAGAACTCATTCTTCATTACTGAAAATACTTTGCATAGTAGGTATGAAGAAAGTTACTAAGATAGGAAGTTAATGGAATCTAAAAAGACACTAGACAGAACAGTGGCAGTACTTCAAGGTAAAGCTAACAGTAAAGTTACTCTGTTCCTGTAGTTCTTAAAATATTTAGTAGTCAGGTAGACAAAACATTTTTATCCTTACTCTGAAGACTAACATTATCTTTTTTTAAATAGTGGGAGAATTCTGTAGGGATTCTTTGAATTAAAGGAAAGGAATATTGCCCTTAAATCCTCCTGAAAAGGTGACTTACCTGTGTTTACTGAATTACATCTTAACACAATGCCTCACAAAATAGGAATGGAAGTAATAATAAATGTCTTCTTTGGTCCTTGCTTAGCTTATTAATATACACAAAGAAGGTTCCAAACTGAAGATTAAGTTCTCATAAAATGAAGAAAAAAGTCTTCAGTCAAACCAAGCATCTGTTTTTTAATAGTTTGGCGCAAAACAACAGAGCTCTTCACATCAGATTGTGAGAGGGGTTATCTGGTGGAGTCTGAAGGATGATAATCACCAAATTCTGATTTGATTGTGAGATAACAACTTGGATTCTGCTGGCTGATAGAAAGTGTGATGATGTAGCATTGTTGTAAAGGACAGCCAGATTTAAAACTGTTTACTGTAAATTTAAAACTGTTGTATGTGTATTGTAGACAATGTGCACTCACAAGAGCTTCCTACAGATGTGGTGGAGAACTGAATTTTAAGTATTGTAAAAAGTAGAGAAATTGTATGCTATATAGCTGTATAGCTGTATGCTATAACAGTGGTAGAAATAAGACAGCTCACTGTCCTGATTTGTAGACAAGATTCTCTGGATATTATTTTGACTACTATTTAACGCAGTTTTTGGCCAAAGTCAAAATCATGATCTTCAGGTTTTACATGTCTGCAGAGAGGGAGGAGATTTCTTCCTGTATAGTATATTTTTAGAACACCAATAATTTTTTGAGTAAATGCTTCCCATGACTTGTTCTTTACAAGCATTTGCCTTCTCTTCAATTTCACATGTTTTGTGTTTTTAAGATAGACTGCAGAGTAAATTGAATATTCAGTTCTTTTTGTCCAGTTTTTCTCTTAGTTGCAGACATGAGATGTCAGCTTATGGATCCTGGGTGTCACTCACTGCCACCCTGCATGTGAGGTGAGATCTCAAAGATAGAAGTTAATGGCAGTAACTTGAAAGTCCTTCCGGCTTTTTTTTGTTCATTCCATTCCCAAGAGTGTTACTCCCAATTAGAAAGCAATCAGTCTTTTGTCATGGCTTGTTTTGGAAGTCCTACATACCTCAAAGATCATATTGTGCAGTCCTCAGTTCACTAGTTTTATTATTGTGTCTTTCCTGTATTTACTCAGTGATTCCAGTAACCTTCTCAGTATCTCAAGGTGTTTAGATTTTTTTTTTTTCCTTCAGATTTCAGGGAGTCCTTTAAACTGAATTTTCTGTCCGTATGTATAATTTATGGCTGTTGTATATTATTAGTTTTACATTCATGTAACATGTACTGTGCTCTGTTTTGTTATTGAAAATTCTAATATCTTCATTAGAATTTAGCCCAGAAGTTCTTCAGGACAAAGAGTTTGTCTTACGTGCAAACTTACATGAACTGAGGTGCCATTCCATAAATAGTACACCATTGTATTGCTTCAGCACATTATATTATTAAATATGCCAGATCTGGCTACGTAATTTTTGGTTTAAGTACTGCTAATGTGATGCTTAGTCCCCTTAAGAAAGTGAAAGTATCCTCTACCTGATTGTTGTTCATAGGAAGTGACGGATGTACATCTATTTGACAAAAGTTTTGTAGTAGTTGTTTGCAGTACACTGTATCATAATATCCTCATCACGACTGATTTGACTTCCTGTTATGCAACAGTCACTTCATACGGGCTTTAGTTATCAGGTTGCCTTCTTTTGCTTTTATTCCCATTATATTAAATACACGTGATATTGGAATTTGGTGGGGACAAACTTTTCTGTTAGGATGCACTTGAGACGCTATGAAAAATAGCCTCTACATTTTACAGTTCGTCCGTACAGTAGTTTGGAAATACAGCTCATTTTCTGTTACTGATACTTTATCTATGCTGCAGATGCTAAAATTTCTGGTGGATTATTCTCCTTCTTCCCCTTCCCCCTGTACCTCATTTGATAAGGATATTTTTACTTTTGTCCCTGGAAACACTAAGAAGTTCCTTGTAAATTCTTTACTTTTGTCTCAGGAAGCGTTATTTTTAGTTAACTCTTTTCCTTCATGTGTTTCAGGTTGTGATAAACAACGCAGCTGGAAACTTTATTTCCCCTTCTGAACGACTTTCTGCTAACGCCTGGAAAACAATAACTGATATTGTACTTAATGGTACTGCTTTTGTAACTCTTGAAGTTGGAAAGGAGCTCATTAAAGTAAAAAAAGGTATCTTAAGCATTGTGACATATTATTACTTGCTTTCCTTGCCTTACTGTTATTATAGTCAGTTTTGAGAGTTCATGTGAGAAGAGAAATAAAATTTTTAACATTCTTCTAGAAAGGAACTTTTTCAGTGAAAGCTGTACTTAAGTATCACACAGTAGATCTGGCTAATAATTACTTCATTGTAGCGTCAGGCCTTACAATTGGACCCAGAGGCCAACTGATGTTGAATATAAAAATCTAATTGCAGAGACATTTTTAAAATTAAAAAAATAAGGCTTCATGCTGATATTCTCACATTAGAAATGCATCCCCAACTATGACTTCCTATATCATTATGGCAGACCACTGAAATAGTTTGCATTATGGTCTTCTAGGTGCATGTAGTGTACCCATAGAGTAATGTGAAATACTAATTCAAACATGCTTTTGTTTTTGCTGTTGTTGAATGAAAAGCTACTTTCCTTACTCCCATCCTCAAATTTGGTAAAATCTAGATGCCATTCACCTTCATGTTGTCTCTCCTCCTTTCACCTCTAAGCTTCCAAAACATGTGAATTTCTTTTGCTATTACTTGCATGTCTTCTTTCTAGGGGAGTCCATCTGTAAATAAGACTTTTTGTTTAAGGCTTTCTCTAAGACATGTTTTTACAAGTAAGTCAACTGTACCTGTTTGTCCTCTCACCTTCATTTTCTTTTTACTTGCTTGATTTTTTTTAGTTTGGACAGAGACCTTAGTTTCTAAAGTGATGCCACCTAGTGCAAATATTTTAGAGCAGTCTGTGAGGATACTACGAATCTGTCGATTTCTAGAACACTGAGACATCCTTTAGGTCTGCAGTGTGACCTACATTAAGGCTGATGTAGTAAATAATAAAAGTTCTCTGCTTTTAGACTGCAAGTTTGTGCTGGTATTTAAAAGGAATTTGTAATCTGCTAGTGTGTTACTTATTTTCACAAAGTGAGAGGAGTTAATTGGTCAGTTATTGTCCATTTTATGAATATAGGCTTTAGAATTAAAAGTTGTGTATGAGCTGAAGTGTTCTTTAAAAACCAGAGCTGTAAATGTGTCAGTTATTCTTGCTTCTGTGTTAGATTCACCTAACTTGCCTGTATTTTAAAAAAAAAAAAGTGGTTTAATTCTACAAAATATGTAATTAACAGTCATCTTTAGATAACTTCAGAGTTGTTCTATGTTTTTTTGCCTGTGTAGATTTTTCCTTTCAAAGTGTCTCAATGAAGACTCCTTTTTTATAAACAGGGCCCATGGTTTCTGGATATCTGCTGGCATTTCAATTAGTGCTTGTTTATGGTTCTCTTTTGTTTCTCTTGTGTAATATTACTGTAATTTTTTACTTGAGTCTCTATTTAAATCTGTCAGTAGTGTATATTGTTTTAGAAATATCCCCTGGGCAGTTATTCTAATGAAATTATTTTTTAAGTATAGTAAGTAGAACAGTTATTTTAGTTACTGTGACGTAAGCAGTGAACTGTCATCCCTTGTCCTTCATTACCCAGCTACAATAAGCTCATGCCAATCATTGATCAGACAGAATTTGCAGGATTCTATAGAAGAAAGATTAAATAAGCAGTTGCAATTTCCATTATTTTTCGGAACATATTTTGCTAAATCTGTTATAAAATACAGCATATAAAAGAAATTAGTTCTGTTATAATGGAGTTTGTTGTGATAATAATAGGAAAAGTTATGCAGGTTAACTCTATAATAGGTTCTACTGGAGAAAAAGCTTCTGAAAATTTCTTAAAAATTTCTGTATTTCTTAACTCAAGCCCTCAACTGTTAGTTTCAGTTTATACCAAACCTAACTGTTAATGCTTATTTTTTCCTGGGTTTTCTTTTTTTTTTTTTTTTTCTGCTCAGGAATTGATGAATTTAGGGCAAAATATCTGGTTAGTGACAACTAGACTAGGGCAGCTTCTGAAAAAACACTGCAAGATCTTCGGCCTTCACTCCAGTTAGACTAATTTATGCATTCATTATCAGTAGAAGTCTGAGGGCTCAGACCTTCAGAGCCTAATCAATAGCTATTTGCACTTACCTGGAACAACTCTTAACAGTCGTGCAAAAGAGGGAACTGAAATAAAAAGGCTTGAAAAGAAAGTTTCAAAGACTATATTTTTAAAATGCCTTTTCACTACCCAGAGTGAAAAGGTATCCCTAACACTTGAGCTGCAAACTTCTGTACCATTTAGCTTGCTTTTACCTTGAGAGTTTGATCTTCAGGGTTGTTTGGTTCGTTTGATATGGGTTGTTTTTTAAATGTTTTTGCACTTCTAGGAGCAGCATTCCTGGCTATTACAACAATTTATGCAGAGAGTGGTTCAGGATTTGTGTTGCCGAGTGCCTCTGCTAAAGCTGGTGTAGAAGCAATGAGCAAGTGAGTAATACAGTAAAATGTGTGCTTTGGTTTTCACGTCTTTAAGATGGGGTAATTGGTCTATAAAAATGGAGCTTGTTAGTATAGTCCACCTATTCCACTCTACCACAAGAGTTCAATCCAGGCTCCAGTATCCTAGCAAGAAAATAGCATGCTGACAGCTTCTTACAGAGGGAAGCATTAACTGTTACTGGTTTTATCACAAGACCAAGATAAGGACAAGTAGAACTACTTATTTTGGCAATTACAAGTTCCAAAGTTTGTTTTACGGAGTTTTGATAATCAGATTCACTTGCATTCTCATAGGTGAACCAGCACTTAAAGACAGCTATTAGGGGAACTGTTTGAGATCCATAGGACCTTCCACATTCTTTTGTCTGAGGGAAATATATGCTTGTTATTTGGGTGCAGTATACTGTGGCTTCAGCTCTGTTTCGATTCATCAACAAATTTGTTTCCTATCACTATTTAAAATTAAGGTCTGCAGTTCTACTTAGAACAATATCATGTTGACGTATCCATGGTGCTCAGCAAACAAAAGGATTTCTCTCGTTTTTAACTTCAGGCTAGTCCTTCATAGCACTTAGATCTTCCTCTGCACTTCAGCACAAAGAATTGAATAGTTTGGCAGCCTTTTAGTAACTAGAATTCTTTATCTGGAAAAAAAATGAGGGACTGAGTAATGGTCTTGATTTCTGTTCTACAGAGCTGTAACGGAAATGTGTACTTTTCAGAGACTTTATGACTCAGCGTATTCATTCACCATAGTAGATCCGAAGTACTCATTATGCAGAGAAAATGTCATAAAGCAAAACTATTCTGGTGGTCCTATTTTAGAATGTATCCTCTGTTTTGTGTTATTTCAAAACATGTAATGTGAGAGCTATGTTGTAAATGTTAGAAATGTTTACTTGTGGGATAGTCTAAATTGCCAGAGAGAGATGCAGGCCTAACAGTTGTTTGTTAAGGAATTCAGGTGCCAACACCATCTGTGATTTGCAAGGGGGAAAGAATTGCTCCTTCATGCTGCTTTATCTATGATTCATCTATTAAAGCAATATTCCTCTGTTTGTGAATGAGATTTTTTTTGCTTCACTCAAATTATTTTGTTAAGCACAAAAAAGACCCTGTAGGCAGAAATGTCTGTTTCAGGATGTTATAGTATTTACACATTTGATTAAATTTTAATTTTTTTTTCTGAATAGGATTAAAATATTGTGTTTAAAATATTGATGCATTCTGTTAATGAATTTTTAGGTCTCTTGCGGCTGAATGGGGTAGATATGGCATGAGATTCAATGTGATTCAACCAGGTCCAATAAAAACAAAGGTACATGGCATGAAGTGAAACACAGCCTTGAACATGCTTTGTAGTACAGACTTAACTTTGCAACAGTCTAACCTTTCTGTAGCTGTAAATTCTAGTATGATTTCCTTGGTAGTCAAGACTGCTGGAATATTGAACACACTTCCCTCTTAGTCTTTTTGTAAAACAGCATTTCTTGAACTTCTGAGACCTGCCACTGTCCCCTCTACTACACTTGATATAAACAGAACCTTTTTTTAGTGTTTCAAAGAATTGATATATCAAAGTACTTACTGCTGATTCTTATCTCTATGTACCTAGTTTGTCAAGTGGAGTGAATTCTTACACTTGTTGGGGTAAAGTTCCTGTTTCTGCCTGAACCCCTAATTTTTAAACAAAACATCTCATCAGTTCCAAAATCTTAGAATCTCTTTTAGGTATATGAGAACAGAATCTCAGCAGTTTTGTTGAAAATCTCAAAACTAGAAAGAGAAAAACTAAGTTGGCAAGGAAATGAGAAGCTTTGAAGTGAGTGAGAAGGAGGACTGGAGGGTTTGAAGGAAGTAATCCAGAGCAGCTGGAACAGGAAGAATAAAGAAAGCAGTCCTGCAAGAAGATAAAGGAGGATCCATTTCCCATTGAATCAAATTATTATGATTATGAGCACTAACAACTAATAATGGTATTACTTCTTCCTGTAAAATATTTCACAGTTGTTTTTGCTGTTGTTTTGGGAATAGGGGAGCAGAGTTGTTTCTTTTTTACTTGTTTGTTTGTTTACTATTTTTTCCTTGTTTCTTCTTGTCAGTTTTAGATGCTACACTGGAAAACTTAGTTTTAACTCTTTTTACTGTAAAGAAAAATAAGTGGCAGAATTAGCAGGATTATAAAGATGTTGAAATAGCATTAGAGGATCACACCAAAAGTTCTCCAGGCATTGTATCTTGTGTATTTTTAAGAATAGAAGAACAACATTTGGCAAGTTAAGGGATTTAAATGTCAATAGTGCTACCTCCAGTTAATGTTCCTTTTTTGAACTAATAGTGTATAACCTGCTTGAGATACTGTGTGTTCTTAATAAGATGCTACATTTGGTGTATGGTTCCAACTTAAAATTTCCCTGAAAGCATAAAAAGGCAGACAGCATATTGCAAAATCAAGGTTTTCTGCCTTAGGGGCAATATTCGTGTCTTTAAAACATACTGTTGTAAATCATGATGGGAAAAGAACAAGGCATACAAGCACAACACTGTTATGCTTATAAACTGGCAGATAAAAACATGGCAATAGAAGACTTAAATGGCATGATTACAGCCATGATTTCATGAATTACAATTTGCTTTAAATCATAACTTCAGTGATTTAACATAAATGTTACTGATACATTTCTGATTTTGAGTGAGGAGGTTATTTCCTTGTGGAAGAGCCAGGAAGAAAAAACCCATTTTATTTCCCATGCCATTTTAAGCTATTCAAGTACTAAAGCTCCGGTGACGTCCTTTAGCCTTAGCAATTGCTGCAATTTAACTGAACTTGATTTTTTTTTCTTCTCAATTTTATTTACTCTTTTGTGTATAAATTATTTTTGGTCACTTTGCTGTTCCTCTTTTCCCCTTGTTCCTCTCCTCTGTCCATGCAGCAATTCAGTCTTGCTTATTTCCTCAAATGTTTATCAAGGGTGTTTGAGGAAAAAGAATGATTAACCCCTTTTGTTTTTCACAGATAGATGGTGGGTGACTATCCCAAATGTGTTAAATTCCAACTTATCATCAGTAGATGCATATCAGTGCAACAGGGATAAATTGTTTTTTCTTTTCTACTTCCTTCTTTTTCGTGGTACTGACAATGAGGGTGTAGACAGCTTACTGACAAATATTAACTTCTGTATTGTGTATGTGGAGTCAAATCCCTGTTGGATTTTATTTTCTGATGTAGTTATAACTTTTATTGTAATGTTTCTTTTAATTTTCAGGGTGCTTTTAGCCGCCTTGACCCAACAGGCGCATTTGAAAAGAAGATGATTGAGAGGATTCCCTGTGGTCGTCTGGGAACTGTAGAAGAAATTGCAAATCTTGCTGCCTATTTCTGCAGTGACTATGCAAGCTGGGTTAATGGAGCAGTGAGTTTTGGTTGATCTTGTTTGTACAATTAACCTGATGATGGTGTGAGTATGGCTGATATTTTTTTAAAGCCCTGGTTTCAGAAATGAAACAAAACATCTTACTTTAAAATTCTTTACAAGTATTATTCACCTTTTAAGTGTAGTGCATGGTTGTTAGCACCTTAGAAAGAACTTCTAGAAGTGGTTGAATTGCATTATTTTGAGTATGGGCTTTTCTCACCCAAATCAGTAAAAATTACTTTCACAGTTCTTAACAAGTGAATACTACAGAAATCCCACTATTACTAAATACACTGTTTATGCTTTTTCTAGGTTATTAGAATGGATGGTGGAGAATACGTTTCTATGGCAGGAGAATTCAATGATTTGAGGATGGTATTAATTTCCTTGCTTGCTACTTTACATTCAGACACTTTGATGTATAATTATTATATGAAATTCCAATAAAATTCTCTTTTCTTTTGATAGGTTACCAAAGAGCAGTGGGATATGATGGAAGCAATGATTAGAAAAACAAAAGGCTCCTAAAGTACATAACTGTATGGTGGAGATTCTTGGAAACAAACAACTACTTTTTCATTAATATTTAGAAATAACCAATTGAGAAATAGCCTTCAAAAATCTTTTGTATGCTAATTTCAATAAAATATTTTGAAATTGTTTTATTTTGAATATAGTTTGTTTATTTTTCCAATCTAAAATCTGTTTTGTTGCCAATAGTGAACAACAGTTGGTCACTAAAATTTTGTTGTTTTTTAGATTGTCTTACATAGCCATGCCATGGTCTACAATCAGCCTTTTTTTTAATCTTTCTGAGGATTTTTTTTTTTCTAGATATATGCAAGTTTCTCTTAATATTGTAATTCCAGTAGCATTTCATTGCTATCATAACTGAATATAATCATTAATCTGGAGAGAAACAAAATATAAGTCCTAATTTTCACATTTCTATAAAAAGTCCTAAACTTGCAAATACAGTTTCAAGTTATTAGCAGGACTACATACACTGAGAAAGGATGTCACTCCTGTGGTTACTTAGGAAATCTTGAAATGCATAACCATCTTGGTCTCATCTTTTGTGACATTTTCAGTCTGTTAATTATCTTATTCTGAACTTTAAAAATGACATTTACTGACCTGCAATGCTTTTCTAAGGAGCTTGCTCTTTGTCATGATGAAGTTAATATTCTTGAAAATGAGAAACTGAAAATCATCTGTTATTACATGTGTGTGACAATGGGAGCTCTCCATAAAAAGTGGTTTATTTAAGGCTATTTAAAGGGATGTTGGTAAATTGGGACTGAAAGTGTTGAAACCTCATTTGTTGAGATTTCCAAAAAATCCCTAGGTTTCATTTGCATTCACAGGCTGGTACTAAAGAAACTTTTAGATGGCATTACCTCTGAATCTAGTCAGTTTATCCATCCCACATATGCAGGTGATAAAAAAATTGCTCTCCCTTTTTTATCCAAATTTATAGAGTTGGTAGTTTCTGTCCCTTGTGCCTCAGACAATGGCTGGAATTCTTCAAAGAAATTATCAACCTCTGGCCTTTACAGCCTGAAATCAATGCCTTTTTTGTTGTTGTTGTTTAAAAAGAGTTCCAGCCTGTCGCCATGTACAAGCATGTATATAGTTTTATGTGCTTTGAGACTGATACAGTGATTTAAGAGTCAGGACCATAGAATCAATTCGAGGATGTATTCCTTCAGGTGCTGGTGGCGGTCATGTATTTTTCCAAATAATCCAGGACATAACATATGCCAACATCTGACTTTGAAGTTGCTTGATTGTCTTATTACAAATCTGAAGCAAGCTGTGTTCTGCTGAAAGTGTGGACTGTGTTAGTGGAGGCTTCCTTGTGCCTTTCTCCTATGAGTGATGGTCCTGTGGGGGATTGAATAGCCACTGAGAATAAAAGAAAGCAACTGTGTTTATTGTAGCAGCCTTCAAGATGTTCTTGAGCATAATGTAAAGCTTTTTTATGGTAACTTGGGTTTAGTAGGTGTGTAGTCAAGATCAAATTCTGACATGACAGCCCTGCCTTTTCCCAGCAAGTGATTTAATTGAGAAGTTAGGCCCATATATACTGTTTTTTGCTCGTCATCCTTTGCATATAATTATATTCTCTCTTCGTATGGGACACAGTTGAATATAAGACTTTGACATTTGAAAAAAAGTGCTTCAGAAAAAAAATTCAAATGCATGTTTATGAGATGTGGTAACATCAGGTATTTCTCTGGAGTGTCTAGTAGGTTATCCTCTGGAGACAGGCTGTCAATAAAAATGAATTCCTATCAATCTCTTGCATCTGTGGGTTTCTGTGTCTTACTATAGCTGTGTGTCATGTGGTTGAAGTACTGGACTGAGACTGGAGATAACCCTTCTCAATCTCTGAAATTGCTATAGACTTCATGTGAGCTGAAATCATTTCTGTAGCCTGTGAACAGTAGGATAGGTGTACTTTGCAGTATTCCCTCAGGAGCTGGTCATCTGAAGCAATAAGACTGGTATGTTCCTTTTAGCTCACAAAACATAGGTCCTGTGTGGGGTACAGGTGGAAAAGATCAAGAAAAGAGGCGTATTCCAAGTCTCAACATGAAGCTGGGATCCAGTTTATGCCTGGCTTTGGAGCTAGGAAGCACTTCTGCCTTTTGTATAGCTCTCTTCCCTGTGTATAAAATAATAGTAACAGGATAGCAGATTTTGCTTCATCTGATAAGGTCAAAATATTGAAGGGAGGCCTCTTAAAGCCTGTCTTGTAAAGAGATACTGGGGATTTATTTACTAACAGAATGCTTGTCATTTGCAGAAATGGGTACTGCTTCTGAAGTATCGACTTTTACCTGTTTATTGTTCATAGCTAAATGAATTATTTTATGTAAAATGCCAAAAAAAACTATTTTTAAAGTGATGGAACCAGAAAGCACATTTTAAGTTTTAATGAGTGTCAATAATAAGAATAGGGTTTATTTTGTCTTGCCTATGCCAGTGACATCCATTTCAAACTACACAAGTTAGTTGCTTTTAGATGCTGAGCATCTTGTCTTGACAAGATTTATACAATATGTTGATGCAGGTTTTAGAAATGGCATATAATGTTTTAAGAGTTATGTGTTACTTAACTTACAAAATATTTGCTACTATATAGACTTAGTTAAGTGAAAAAAACATAACTCTGTTCTTGTCATCCACTGCTGCAGGAGAATGGGATAGTCTGACTGGGACACATTTCCTTCAGTAAGAGTTGTTGGACTTGGTAGGGACAGGAAAGGAACATTGCTATGAAGATGTGAATCCTAAACATCTCAAGTTTATGGTTTGCCTAAATACAATGTAATTGTTACTGAAGCAGCAACACATGGTATCTGAACTCAGGAAAAGAATAAGAGAAAGAAGCTTTATAGCTGCTACCTAACCCAGGCAGTGTCTGGTTTGGAAATTCCAAAAGAAGCTGTTCCTAAATGCTGACGAGGATTAGACTGTCCTGAAAAAGGCATAAAATATCTCTAAAACCCAAGAGGTGTCCAATCCATAACCATGCTCCACAACTTTGCATTACACACAGACTGACAGAAAGCACAGTCATCACAGCTACTTTATTCCAAACAGAGCTAAACTGGCAGGAGAGATAGTGTGCACACTGTCTCAGGCCCTGAGATTATTACATTTCTCACTCTGAGATTGCCAGTGAGCCACAATGTAAAGGGAAGGATGAAAAAAGTATTGCTTTGTGGCATAATCATTTTCTGAAGTTAGAGGGACAGGAGGGTGGAGGAATGAGTCAGAAAAGGTGATGGTGTACACTGGAGATTGCAACAGGAGTCAGCAGGGTTGCAGAGGCAGTTTAATTTTCATGAATCACAAGGATACTTCCTTAAAATCCAAATACCTTTTTTAAAATTACTTTTGCATGATCCATCAGTCAAAGGTATTGTCACTTCCATGAACTCAGCTTGGAGACACCCACAAAGGGGATTCATTGTCTGTTTTCAACTGAAAAGTACATCTTGTCTGCTTAATTAAATCTTGAAATTACTCTTTTTATTTCTGGTGGTGATTTACTGTCTTTGAACCTGTCTGTTACAATTTATTAGATTAATTCAGTGCTGCAAAAGTGGTCTTGTGCTGTAGTGAGGGCTTATCAACAAGTAATGAAAATCATTTAAGGTTGCAAATGCGAGAGATCTGTTGTATTACCTCTTCACTATGATACCAGAACTGCTGTCAGTCTTTAGTTCTCCTAGTTCTGGGAATTCTCTCCTCTTGAATATTTTAATTGCTGTTGAGAATATTGCGTATATTTCCCAAATTGAGAATTTGCTTTACAAACAGAGGATGATACTGTTTGAGGGAACTGTGAGTTCCTACTTGTCCATACTGGCTTCCAAGTTCATGGGCACGTGAACTGCTCATTTATATTTACTTTTTTCCCCATACTTATGACGTGTAACTAAAGACACTGAATTGCAAGAAAGTTTGTACCTTTGTCTAACTCCATGGAGCATCTTGTGATGTAACTGCTAAATAAGTAACAGCACTTTAACAAAGGTAACCCCACAGTCTTTTATGTGATCATTTAATATGCAATAAAATAAAATAGTCTTTGGGATTTGAATGCACTGACCTGCTTTTACTTGCTGTAGAACAACTTCAGTTGATTTCAGAGGGAATTGGAGGTGCTCAGCACTTCAGAAAATCAGGCCATGTATATTCAGGTGCCTAAGTGTGCATTCTGTATCTTCTCAAAGACACAGCAAGTAGGAGTGGATTTCAGTTTCCCTCCATAACCAGTGGCTATAACCATGATTATGATGAGGGCTTGGTATAAATCAGAAAAAGCAAAGCTTATGTAAAGAAACAAAGCCTTAATCGAGGTCTAAGTGGAGTTTGGCAGCAGTGTGTATGTATTTTGTTCATTGGTGAGTTCATTTTGCATAAAAGTGCTGATTATTGTCAGCACCCTGGTCTGCATTCGACATTTGCCCATGAAATATGATGTTTAGAAATTTCATCAGCCTGTGTGGATAATCTTTTCAAAGGTGGGTAACTAAATTGTAAACAGGGAGGATTAGGTCAGTGCTATGATGCATGAACTGTTGAGGATAGAACAGTGCTGCAGTGAATGAAAGAAAGCCAAAGTACTTGCTTCAAGGGCTGTGTTCAATCCTGATTAAGTTGTCGGTGAAAATTCACATGATATTCTCCATAATGGTCAGCTGGGCAGTGTTAGTTGCCCCTGAGGTGCCCTGATGGATGGTGGTGTGGGCCCAGCTGGAAGCAGGCACTCACTCCACCTAACCTGATACTGTTAAGGTTTACTTCTGTCAGCAAACACTGCATTTATAATGCCAAGGGTTTATAAATGTCCTCATTGTTACTATTGTTATTATTCTTTCAGTTTGCTGGTTTGTGCTTTAAAATTACTAGAAGATCACCTTCTTTGATTTGAATACCTAGTGCCATGTTAAGTTTCAATCTGTACACATTTAAACTAGAAGAAGCGAAAGTATTTTACAGCATACTTGTAATTTATAGGATAGTGGGTTTTGGTATTTGTTAGCTTGAGTGCTTCTTTGCATGTTTATTTTAATAAATTATGTATTTATAGGCAGCAAAATAGTTAATAGTTTCAGTGAAGGGGATCCCAAGTAGCTCTGTCTCAGTTTCTGTGTTTAGCTGGAATATGGTGTACCTGCACTACATCATGTAATTAATCTTTGTGCATGCTACCATCTTACTTTTCTTTGGTCACCAGATGTCTACCAGAAGAAAGAAGAAATCTTCCCTATCATCGCCTCTCTTAGTATTCTATGCCTTGTTCTGCCCCAACCCTGACATTTTAAAATCAGTCTGCCCAGGAGTGATTTAGAGGATAAAACCTGGAGGTTTTACAGCAGTTTTGACCTAGCCATACTTGTCACAATTTGCTTTGCACTGACAGTAGGCACCTTTGCTAGAACTGGGGTTTTAAACTGCTGTCTTTTAATCCAAGTTTTATTTAAGAGAAATAAGTGCGGGAAACATCCTTCCTGTGGGTGACTGAGACCTGCTTTCTGTGTTGTGCCCTGCAGCAGAGCCAGCTGCTGGGCAGCAGCAGTAGCAGAAGAGTGGCTTCAGAACGGATCAGTGACAGTTAACTACTCATGTTCAGGAAGATAGATTTCAGTTTCTGTGGTGACTCTGTCAAAACACTTTAAAAGCTTTTTCTCTCACTGTAATGATGTAGCAAACATATTTTTACACACAAGGTTTGGGTTTTTTCTCTTTACACTTTTAAAATGTTACAATAAGGCAAAATCCAGGATTTCAAGTGCACAATATGAACAATATCAATCATTTATTGTACTGATAGGCAGATTCACTGTTCCTTCACTTAATGTACACAATTGTATTTCACATTGCATAGAGAAAAGAGGAGACAAGCAGGTAAGACGTTAAATCACTGTGCATGGAGTGGGAGTAAAACAGTGAGAATGAGCTGGCTTAACCTTATTTTAGTTTTTTGTGTGTTTTTTTTTCCCCAGCAAGACCCCATCCAGCACCACCTACCCCTTAACTTTCCAGGGCTCAGCCTGGAGAGAGCCCAAGGCCGTTAGGCCATTCCTGAAATGGTATTTAGTTGCTTGAGTTCACCTGAGGAATTCAAGGATTCTTTTCAGTGGGAGCTCATTGACTGTAATCTTGAAGGATTGAGCCTCACTGCTTGAGACATGTTTCAAACAAAATGCATTTACTTCCTTTTGTTTAATATGACACAGAAGTGTATCTGAGAAGTTGTATATAGCTAATCTGCTAACCTGGAATTGCTTCCGAAACAGTTGTACATGGAGGCAGCATAGGTTTACTGGCTTTAAGACAGGGCCCAATTTCCTTCCTTCTCCAGTACTCACTGGGAGCAGTGGCCTGGACATTCCTGAAGTTGTCTGGCATAAAACTGGTGTAAAGTAAAAAGGGAGCCAGGCAAAAAAACCCAAGGGCAAGAAGATAGGGCTGCTTCATAGTATAGTTCCCATTTAAAAAATACATCTCTAGTATAATAAAAAGCAGACCCCACCATGTAAACTAAATTAATAAATTGTTATAAAATCTGTACCATTTTTTTTCTTCATTTAATGTCAAATTTTAATGCTAGTGATATAGACTAGTAATTCAGTGTAATATCCGAGGAGGCACGTTTTTTTAAAATAGTCAGTTTGTCCTTTACATGGTACAGATACAAGAATCCAGGAGATACACAAACTAGACACCAATAATCTTAGGATATTAAATTTAATTATAGATTACACAGAATATGATGTAAAAACAGCAATTTACTAGAATAATTATAACCTGCAAAATGTGAAAATAGTTTAGAAAATGGATTGTCATATTCTCTGACACAGCAATAGTCATGAAAGGTACACTTATAATATCATATGTTAATCTGTGTATTAACTATACTACCTGTCATTTAGCCAGGATTTCAAGACAGATTAAAGGCATTTATTTCTGAAGTGCCTATGTTTAAATTCAGTAAAACAGCTAGATTGAGAACACTATATTTTTATCAACTACTGCATGGAGATCTATTCCAGATAAATGCTTTGTCTATATGCTATGAATTCGTAATGAGAAGAGTAATTGTAAGACTGCGAGAGTACAGACCTGTAAGTGGGTGGTTTAACAACTGAAAATATTTCTTAGTGCCTTATTAAATTTTTGAAATCAGGCATGCCAATATCTCTTTCCTATTTCAGACCTAGATCATATTTAATCTGAATTCATGTTATATATTTTAAAACCCCGCATTTATTTGTTATGGGAAAGATATGTGTAGATCTTTTTGTTACGTAGTTCAACAAGAAATGTTGCAAGTGTCAAAGGATATGATGACCACAGCAATGTCAGCAGGTTTAATTTTTCTCCAGCCGTGTTTATGAAAGCAAGAAACCCAACCAAAGCCAAAACCAACCCTGACATATTTAGTTTCTTTTTGAATATACAGACTGGCCCAAACACTGACATTCTCTTTATCAATCTTATTGTTACAAAAACTGTACATTACAAACAGTATAGAAACAAACTGAAAGGAATGTGCCACACATCCTGGCTAATTTTCTATATGCAGTTTAAAAATACAGCCTACTCCCTTATAGTGCACAGTTATTGTGTAGAGTACATCACTAGTTAAGTGGACATGACAGAAGAGCTCTAGTTTTCCTCAGCACAGAGAATAAGAGCCAGTTCTGCTCGGTAAAGCTTTCCTCCATCAGACAAGGCCATGATGCTTTTCTTGTATGTTGCAAGGTTGGTAATGTCTAATTCCTATTTAAAGAACAGATAATGCTTTATAATCCTGTTTAGTTATCAGCATGAACAAGTTTACTTCCAATGGCAGGAAAGGAGAAAAAATCCCAGGTATTCTCAGCCTGTCTGACAGTAACACACTAAAATGTTTTTATATATTTGTATGTTATCCATATGACAGCCATATGTTAGCTTGCTGCTAGCTGGTGTCTCAGAAGCAAGCAAGCTCTTGACAGTGTCACTGTGTAATCACAACTCCCCTAGTTCAGGATTTACACTGCTATTATTTCCACCACAATTTTTAGTTGTACTTTGACTTCAGGAATTATGACTTAGAAGCTCTATATTTATCTTACTAGGGTGGATTAAAGTGTCCTTAAAATCCAAATTAAATCTAATCTCTAAGGAGAAAGAAGTCCTCTAGCATTACCTTTTTGTTCTTTTCACAGAGATCCTTCAGTAGGGCATCAAGTTCATTTTCATCTATATAGCCATTGCCATCCTGAAAAATACCATAAAACATAAGTTTAAACATTTATTTTTAATTTCAGAGGTTATGGCTAGTTTTCCACAAATTCAGAAAATAAGTGGTAATAAACTATGCAGTTAATAAAAACATTTTATAAAACCCCAAGACAAAGACTTACTTGATCATACATCTCAAAGGCATTATTGAATTCTTTTGCACACATTTTGACACCCTAAATGCCAAAAGGAAAACAAATCCATTAATTACACCAGTTATGTGTGATGGTGACAGGTTACCTGAAAAATGTGAATATCCATACCTGAAATTTAATAAGAAAATTTTCCTGTACAGGGAGTAGTCTTTGGAGAGAAAAAAAACAAAGGTCAAAATATTTCACTGTTCCCATTACAGCACTTGGTACATGACATTTGTTGTGAAAAGAAACAGAAGACATACCTGGCCAGTTCAGTAAGCTCCAACTTTCCATCATTGTTTGCATCAAACATCCTGAGCTGAAAGAATATATAATTTTACATTGCTAATCAAAATTAATCATCCTAAGGAAGAAAACACTTACTTGGAAAACTTAAATCCAATTAACTTTATCCTGAAATGATGTCCCCAGGTCACATTTGCTATGTAATACATTTATTTAAGTACTGACTAAGTAATTTAGAGTAATTAATTCTACTGCAAAAGCTTGATAAGAAACCAGATGAGCAATTCTGATTAACCTGCAGCAAGGTAGGTCTTAACCTGCCTTCACTGATGCATGAATGTCCTGTATGAGAAATGTGCATGAAATTATTTATAAATGAGAGGAGTGTTCATGTGGCAACTTTTTACTTTTGACTTCATGTCATGATTGGATAATAGAATCATTATTCTCTATTAATAAAGATGAAAAAAAGGTTGGGTAAAGTGCAATAGAATCCAAGGCATTCAATTCCCTGGATAGAAAACAACAGACATTTTATTCAATTGACTAGGTCTAAGTATTTAAGTAAAGACAATGTTTTGTCACTGTGCTATATTTAAAAAAAAAAAAAAAAAATGAACAGATGTTGCAGATGATCATATTTTCTTGATGGTATGAAAATGGGAAAATAAATCTCTCCAAATAAACATAATTAAATTATAGCTATAACTATGTTAATATAATTTCACAAAATAAATGCTTACTACTTATAATAATTTTTAATAACTCTACTATTAAAGTGTTTTCCTTTGAGGCCTTGAATGGATGAGCTCCTGCTACTTGAGAGGCACAAACAGCTTATAATAGCTATTAGAAGTAGATTAAGATATTGCTCCTGCATAGGACTTTCTCTTCCAATATTTATGTCTATATAGTTCCATTTTTTAACTTTCAAACATTATATTGCACTTGCTGTATCAGACTCACAAAAGCAGGAGACTACAAAACATTGTATTGAAAGCACCATCACCCACACTCCATCCCATCACCTGCAGTCACAGTCATTTTAAACATAAGTTATAGATAAGAGGAAAAGCAACATCCTGTACTGACATATACATGTAAACGTATATCCTTTTAAAGAGGGAACTAATGTAATGCAATGAAAAAAGACCTAATTTTTCTTTGTTAATACACAATAAATGACAAAGGGTACCAGAAAAAAGTGAGCAGTTCTACAAATGTTTATTTCTACACAACACCATGGTTCCTTTTAGCACTTCCTTCCTTTGTATAAAAGCATCTGCTTTGCCTGCATTTCCCATGAAAGCAGATTTGCATTTGGGGGAGGTAAGCAGTGGCAGCTGTGAAGTGAACTTATTTTGTATTTTGATGAGTTGTTTGTGGCTGGCTCTGCCTGCCAGCAGCTGCTCAGGACTGTGCGTTTTCTACTATGCTTCTGTTTTCTGAGGAGATTATTGGAGAGCTGGGCTTATGTTTTTTTCTCTTATAGCTAAATTCTTTGTCACTGTGTGTCTCAGCAGAGGCCAGAACTTATAGCACACTTCAGGATAGAGGTCAAAAAGCTCCCTGAATGAAAATGTTATCTTCAGCTGTGAATGAACAGTGACAATTCTATGGAAATGGTTTATACTGGTACAATGAACCAGCAGACCTTTTCCAGGAGAAACACAAGTTTTGTTCTGCCAATCTTAAGCCAGTTTGAGGGGTAGTACATCTACCTAGCACATTTTTGATTGTTAAAAGTATTTTAGGATGAAAACAAGCCGGTAAAACAAAAAATGTAGTGTTATACATTTGCTGAAGACCAGAATTCTGGTCTTTTTGTTCTTGAAAAGCCCATGCAGAAGCCAGTACTGGTCCTTACCATGGAGTACCATAGCAATGGGATGGACAGATTGTTCCAAGGATGGGCTGATTTGAGGCCAGGGAAGTAACAGTTTTGCTACAGTGTTTATCTAAAAGATCAGTTTATCTTTCTTGAAGCAAGGGGAGACGGAACATGTGAGATGTTTGTAAATCTAAGGAAGCCACCATGCAGTGATGGCTTTTAAGACGAGACAGACACCACAGCACTGTAAGAAGGCAAAACATAGAAAGTAACACCAAATTAATTTGATCTAAATATAATAATACAATTGTGACAAGAACAGTTTTGCTCCTATGAAATGTAAAGATTTTGGTTTTACAACTAGCGGCACAAGGAAGAAAAACAGGGAAAATACTATGGCATGGCGTGATATTATATAAATACCAAGAAGGTTAAAAATTCCTGGGCTTTTCTTTTTAAGCAGTCCTGCAAACTGCCCATTAAAGCTCTGTAGCTGCAGAAATACTTGCAGGGATAGGGGCCAGAGTTGTCTCTCTCTTGCAATGTCATAGTCTGATTGGGACCTGGTGGGTCTCCAAGTCATTTGGAGCCTTCCAGTGGCTAAAGATAAACAGAATTTGGATTAAACCCTTATGCCTGTAAATAACCTTACCATTATTTCTGTGTATTCCGTTAGCTTTGAGTCTTCAATCTGCTTATTTGCTTTCTGTAATAAATCTTTCAAGAAGCTCTGTTGAAATAAATAGAGTAAAAGGTGAATTTTAACCTACAGTATAAAATGTTTGATTTGCTATCTTCAGATTAAAGTAATGGGAAATACTATTTTACTTCCACTTTAGTATTTACTATTGAAGTTCCAAATAAGTAGGAAAAAAGTAATCATCAACAACTAAGAATGTATGTTTCTTTTGAAAAGTTCAAGTATATTGCATTTTATTTGGAAAAAGTAACTAATAAAACTTCCTGCATTGTATGCCATTTGTTGTATTGTGAATTTGGAAAGAAGTTTGGCTTTCAAGTATACAGGTTCTTAATCAGCTCTATCAGTAAACTAAACTAATTAACCTTGGGTCTCCTTGAAAACTTGGATGCCTAATCACTTCTTGCAACATAGGAACAATTTTACAGAAAGGATCAATGATTAAGCAAGTTTTGTCCTTGCCTATGGCATTACCTGATGCTGGAAGTGAATATTGTTTCTTTCTACCATGTATTTTAAATATGTGCAGCCAATTTCATTGCATTTTTGAATGAGAATTTGATGTCACATGACTTGAAACACCAGCCATTTTTACTTTAAAAAATAAGATGGTTTCCACCCATTCAGTTTTTTAAATTTCTGTACTAGATCTGTGACATCAAAAATGAAAGATACGAAACTGTATAGCAAGGGTACTACAAGACCTGATGAAGGACCTAATTCCTGTCATCAGTTGGAGTGTCATTATCTTGGTGGAATTTTTGGCCACATTTCAAGATAGCAAATGGGGGAGCTTATAAGAAAACATACTTGTATTCCTGAACCTGAATGCAAGCACGTCAATAGTTGTATGACTAATACCCACTATAGTTCTTCTAGTCTGGCCCCCTACACGCTGGAGGCCCTTCCTGGTAGCTTGTATAACAAAGAACACGACTGAAATGTTGTGAACGGATGTTACGGAAACATGTTTAATCTCGTGTGCTTTCAATGGAAAATAGAAGTGGAAGGGAAATTAAAAGGCTATTCAGTCCATGTCTCAAGGAAGGATTCTATCTATCTAAACTTCCTGAATTACTCTCTGATCTGAGCTATTGCCAAACCTTTTCTAAATACAGGCAGTGATGAAGAGTCTGCCTCCCCCTTAGACAACATATTCTACTGCCATTACTATTGTTAGAAAGTTTTCCTGATTTCCAGCTTAAATTTCACTTACAAAGTTGTAAGTGGGTGTACTCCTCCCATAGCAAATACTTAAGAATGTTTGGGCTTGCCAAGAAATACTGATCTAAAAATAAAACTGGACAGTTATGTCTTATTTTTGGTGTTAAAATGGCCTCTTTCTCTGAGGCAAACAAAACCTCATAGCACAAGAGAGATGAACTATTAGAGATTCAGTTAAAATGTCTTCATTCTTCAGCTGGTCCTCAATCAGCCCTGCCTTTTAAAAATCTATTTTAAAATATAGCAGTCAGCAGGCATCATCTAACAGCTGGAGAGTTCTCAAGTGCTACCTTTCACTGATCCTACCAACTTTAAATACACTGACTTGGCACAACCAGTCAGCAGAAGAATGGGCTCGTCTGCCTGAGGGTTACCCTAAGCTTAGATCCCCAGCAAATGTCACACAGATATCAAACTCAAAAGAGAAAGGAAAATGAAAAAAGATGTGAATTTTCGGTCATGGATTCCTTTCCTGAGCAGAAGAACTGTAAAGATTTTGGACAGTTTGATCTCCTGGTGCTTTATTTAAAACTTACGTAACTCTTCTTTATACCACATATGAGCAAAATAGTCCAAATTAGATGAATAAACACTGCTAGATCTTTCTCTTGCTTTGAATTGCTTTGATTCCTTTGAATGTAAATGAATCAAATGCAGTTGAACTGTGGAAAATGGCACCTTTCTACTCAGAAAGCTGTTGTATATGAGCATCTTTCCTATGAAGAAAGGCAGAGAGAATTGGGACGCTTCAGCTGGGAGAAGAGGCGCTTCAGGAGAACATCATCAAAGTATATAAATACTTCAAGAGAGGGTGCAAAGAGGATGGAGCTAGGCTACTGACAGGACCAGAGGCAGTGGTCACAAAGGTAAACACAAAATGTTCCCTCTGAGCATCAGGAAACTATTTTCACTGCAAGGATGACACAGAACTAGCACAGGTTGCCTGCCCGTGGAGGCTGCAGAATCTTCATTCTTGGAGAGATTCAAAGGCCATCTGAACAAGGTCCTGGAAAACTGGCTCTGGGTGGTCTTGCTTGAGTAGAGGGGTTGGACCAGATGACCTCCAGAGGTCCCTAACAACCACCCTGTGATTCCATGACACTAACTCAGCATCGACAAATTGATGTTGGTTGTATGACTAGGGAAATAAAATCACTCTTGTTTTAAGATTTCTTAACTGTGCAAGGCTGAGATAGCCAATAGGATAAGCTCGATTTTGCTCTTATTTGTGCATATTAAAGCTGATACCAAAATCCTACTATGTTAACCAAGCAGAGGCAGCACAACTCCATTTGTGTTAGTCTAACAGTATTACAGAGGAAGTTGTAGGGTTACGTGGTACTTGAGACAGCATAATCTGTCCAGCAGCATAGTGATTAATAGTAGTGATGCTCTTAAGAAAAAACACAACAAAGCAGCCCTTTCCCCTAAGAGACCAAAATAATAACCAACATAGCTGTCAGAGACTCATCTTGCTTTCTTAATCTTTCTCACTTCTAAGCTACCTGGTACTCTGAGTCACTTGATACCAACACTGATCTGAATTAAAACATGGCTTAAAAAAAACATTGATCAGATTAGAGTTTCACTTTAAATAATTTACTGACAATAAAAAATCAGCTAATTGTATTGCATTTTTTGTCATGTTTGAAATGCAAGAACATGCACAAGTGGGTATCTGAAGAAAGAGATAGTAGCACAGGCTGTGACCCAACACCTGTTCTCATGTTGTGTATGCTCACAGATACTGGTTTACCTTAAGTTCCTCAGAATCAATGAAGCCACTGTGGTCGCTGTCATATTTCCTCCATGTCTGCAATCAGAATGTGAATGCTTTAATGATACTTTTATGGCAAGCACATCTTGGAGGTTTTACCACAGGCAACTTTTCATACTGTACCTGCATGAAATCTTCACTGGACTTTAGCTGCTGGCATCTGAAGAACAACAGGAAATTCTCTTCCGTTGGCAATACCTGAGCAAGCTGTAAGAGAATTTAAGAAAGATTAGATTTTGGCTCTTCATTAGGCCAGCTGAGCCTGTAATAGAGCATGAAGATTTTTAAAAGCGTATGAAATTCTCTGTGCTCATACTGCCATATTGTGGCCCCCTTGGAAGCTTCATCCTGCTAGCTGAAGTGTCTGGAAGATGGCTCTGAAAGGCTTCTGGCTTGCAGCTTTCTCATAGTCATCAAGGTCAAACAGAACTGAAGTCTGAGAGAAGGGAGTGAGGTAACACTTTACCAAAAGGGTAGCTGGGGAAAGGGGAAAAAAAATTCACCCATGCAGAATTAGGATCTGTATTAAAATCCATTGAATCGGCTTGAAGGGAAAGCATAACACAGGGATTCACAGAGGATAAGTGTGAAGGACCATGAATTAAGCAACTGAGAAATACAGACTACTCACAGATACCAAGGAAGAGGAAGAAAGAAAGGAACACTGACGTGAAGAACATTTGTGTCATTTAAATGGTTAAATATAAGGAAAAGCCAGGAGAAAAAAAAGAAAACGGGGAGGGTAAGGGATGGCAGTTCTCATTTGTCAGTCACAGAGATGTGTTCAAAAAGAGCTATAAATACCAGAAAGAAATCAAGAGAGCTTTTAGCCCTGCAAAACCAGGGACGGTTCTTCCAGTGCCTCTTCTCTACAAAAGGCTTTTTTAAAATCAGACATTATTGTACTGATTATCGAAAATGTTCATTTACTATAACTCAATTTTGGCAAGTGACAAATGTGGAAGATGGAAAGTATGCTGTATAATTTAATGTAGAATCATGATTTGTTTTTAACAAAAGCCCAATTTTTTTTTCTGTCCTCAAAATGTACAAAATGTGTTTTGATTAAAAAAAAACTTTTCACTTGAAGAATAGACCAGCTGTGCTTACTATGGAGAAAATGGAGAAAGACAGATTTCTTAGCTGCATTCTTTTATGTAAAATGACATCTGCAGACTTTCTGGAGTCCCATCTTAAAATTTTGATTCAAATTTTTGGTTTTCTGCCTCCATTTCACACCCTCAAATCTTTTGTTCTGCCTATTTCAGTGCTGTTGCCTAATTGCAGAGGCTTTTTTATTGGGATCCAGCAGAGCCATAAGTGACTTCAGCTCCCACCCCACAGACACAACAAAGTTGTGGAGACATATCTCTTGTTTCTCTAAAATCATATATACACGGAATCAGTTAAATTCTTTTAGTGTTGGTACAGATGAAAAGACACATCAGAGCACTCTCCTTACAGAAATGGCACAGCTGATGACAGGCTGTCAGGCCCATCAGAGCCTTCTGAGTGCTTTTGCTAAGTGGCTGAACACGAAACCAAAATCGACCTAAGAAATGCATTTTTGTCAGCAGCTTTCAAAACCTACTCCATTATAAATAGCATGTACACGTGTGGGTAAGTATATATTTATGTGTACGCAATAGCTAAATGTGTGTAACTTGTCCTGATTTATGAAAAAATGTCTTTATTTCTCTCATGACAGAAAAGCTTTGATTTTTAGAGTGTGTTCCTATTTAACAGCAAATGTTGAATGGAAGAACTGTTTAGAATAAGAAAGAGAGTTTGGGAGAAGTGACTGATTATAACAATGGGAAGGGGTTGGCTTGTGTGGAAAATATAAATAAGATGTCATTCAATGACATAGCTAACTCTTGTGAATTTTGCAAGGGCACTGTAAAATAGTAACTGTCAAAGGATCATTAACTGCTTATTAGCAGTACCAAACTGTATTGAGGTACAGAATACATTACCTCTGGAAGAAAATTACCTTATTTTAAGCTATACCTCTCACCCTTTGTAAGTCTCAGGGGAAAGCACTAATTTGCTTTTTGTGGAAAACTCTGCAGTACTGAGGGATGAGTAGATTGTGTAAAAACCGGTTTGACTTCCCAGCCCCAGTTTTATACCACTACCAAGAAGAAAGATGGAAACCTGGTGCTACTTTAAGTGATGATTTCTTTGTGGGGATAAGCACAGGTGGACTTCGTGAGCATGTTCGAGTAAGAGTGCAGACCACTGTGAGTCTGCTTATGGCAGCAA
Organism: Struthidea cinerea; assembly: GCA_013397865.1. Classification (NCBI taxonomy): domain Eukaryota; kingdom Metazoa; phylum Chordata; class Aves; order Passeriformes; family Corcoracidae; genus Struthidea; species Struthidea cinerea. Next base: position 222,649 of record VZTI01002802.1, read on the forward strand.
TAGTAGTTTAGTGAGCCTTGCTGCCTTTGTGGAGAAGCTCAGTTATCTCTGGATCACAAATAACAGAGGACAACTACAAAGCCTGAGACTGGTTTGTCTCCTCTCTGGTCAGCTGCAGGGTGAGGTGTGTCTTTATAGGTTACCTAGCAGAAAAAATACTCTCGGTACCTAAAACTATATCAGAACTTTTTTCTAGACATTGTTCCTTAAGTAAATTCAGTTGATATTTAATGATACTTAAAATTCCTTTCACCTAGTAGAGTGAATTCGCTTTTTAAAATCCCATAATAGAGCATGGGAGTACAAAGACATTCTAGGCTAATAAGTAGTCATTTTTATGACAGCAGTAATCTTCAAATAATTTGAATGTGAAATTGCCGCAGTTCTGAGTTTTGAAACCTTGGGTTTCACAGCCACATTTTAGTGAAAGCATTGGTCTCAGTGAGTACAGAAGGTGAATTAAAGGTCTATTATACAATGGCAAGAAAGTGGGCAGGTCAGGCTCTGCCTTTAGCTGGAGGACACTGGATAATAGCCAGCAAACTAACTGCAGTGTGCTTGCAAAGACAGAATCAACACTTAATCTGAGCTGAAAATCCACTCCTTCCTCTGTGAAGCCACCCAGGCCTCCTCTTTATCTCAGTCAACAGACCTTTCCTGAAAACTCATTATTCACTAGCACATTCTTTGTCAAATGCTGGGTGTTCATTATGAGAGCTGGGAGTCTGAATGGCTTTATATGAGTTTTTTTAAACAGCATTCACACAATTTTCAGAAAAACTGTTTGATGTACTATGTAAACAGGAACAATCTGGAATTACTGGATACATTTTTTTTTTTATAAGGAAGGAGAATCAAGTCCAAATACCAACTTTAATATCATACTGCTCTGCACATACCACACATTTCATGAGTCCCATCAGCAGTTTCCAAATCAAGCTTCATGCTGATGTAAGGGAAATAAAATATAGCTATTGGGTTTGGAAACTGCTATATTAAGGGAGAAAGTCCCTTCAGTCACTGAACTCCATACTATCACTATTCAGTTGCTTCCGTGGATGCTGAGCATGCTTGGCACTTCACTGGGGGTGGTGAGCCATATCAGACCCTATTAGATTTGCTCATCTTCCCTCATTAAGTCAATATCAGAATCAGAAATAGAATTTGAAAGGTAAAACTTCCAGTTATCTTTCCTAAGTGAAGAAGCACAGTCTTTTTCAGGCACTGTTCACACATTCTTTTTGCATCCAGTGCTTGCTATACACATATTCAAAAAGACTAAATTCTTCAATAACAAATAAATAAGCATTTGTTAGTCCAAAACCAAAAAATTTGTTACACCAAATAAACACTACTTCTTTCTAGATGCAAAGCTATTCATCAATGCTAACTATTGTCAAAAGATGCACTTTTAAAAATCGGCTGTGGCTGCAAGTGAAACAAATTGTTCATATTTCTATGGTAGTTTAGTCATAATTACATATGCCTTTAAACAAGTATACAAAATTCAGACACATGACAGAGGAGAAAAGGTATCTTGAAATGATCTATTGTATCAGCAGTGATACTTTCTATTAACATTTGCAGATTCTATTCAGTCCTCTGTTTTAAAATTAGATACTGACCCAAAGCTGGTCACTGTAGAAATTTTGCAGGCCTGGCTTGTTTCCAGCTGTTTCTTAATTAGCTCTCTAGGTCAGATTTCTTATTATCAGGAAAAAAAATATAATATCATTTAATAATAAAACTGCAGTCTCACTGCACTCAGAGTGACATAAATGAGTCGTTAAGCTCAGAGAAGTGACTTCTCAAACTGTAACCCCATAACCCCACAAACTCTCCTTTTTGACTTGCAGTGCTGAAGAATGAAAGTGAGAGAAAACACAATGGTTCCCCCCTTCCTAGCAAGCTGTCTAAGTTATACAATTGTTGAGCAGCTGTACGAGGAGAAGAAGTTGGTTATCTTCAGCCTCTTCAGAAAATGGGAGTAAGGAATGTGAGAATTTTCTGCCTGAAGTTCTGTTGAAGTTCAAGAAAGAAAATCCTAAGAAATTCTTTCTTTGGAATCGCAATCAATATTAAAATTTTGTTTACATTTAACGTGATTAACATGCTGACTTGCCATATATGGTGTTTTTTAGAATAGACTACATACAGTGACTGCCCAATTAAGTTCACTCGGGTGTTATCGTCACCATTAGGAATGGTGACAGAGCATTAGTTCAAAATCACAGGTAGCACTACATCACATCACTTTTCATCAAATTACTTTTTAAATTTAAATTTCTAAAATAGAATTTTTATCTGCTTTGTAGAAAACTAAATTGCTATTGATGCTTATTTGTATCGAATAATTAGAGAAAAGTTAAATTACTTGTGGTGAAATGCCTGGAATGTGGTAAGGAATACATTACTTCTTGTTAATGAAAAAATTTTGTTAGTGAAAAGAAAAAAAAGATCTTAAGGGAGACAAAGAAATATTCTATCTAACTAAAAATTCGAAATATTGGCATATTATGCTCACATTGTTCTGTGCTAAATGCATTTTCTTCAAGTAAAGTTACAAAGTAACTGTCTTACCTCAACTATACCTATTTTTCCATCTGTAGTCTTCCCGTATTGGTCCACAAAAGCTTTCATTTCAGGTGTTAAATCCTACAAAGTTACAATGATAGAATCATTACTTTAAAATACAAGAAACATGTGTAAACTTACTTGAATAATCTATCAGTTGCCAAATAATATACCACATTTAATGAAGTACTCACACATTGCAGCTACACTCGTCAAGTTTAAATGAAAATGAGCATTGTTTTTTGTCATAAATAATGTCATTCTGATAAATTTTACTTCCAAGGGAATTAAATTATAGCCAGTGCAAATGATTGGCATCTAAATACTTAGAACTCTATTTTAGTTTACAGAATGAAAAAATTATAAAGACAGATGTGTTGGAAGATGTGTCTAACAGTTCCTTTGTTTAAGAGGGTGACAGTGAAGTTCATAGGCAATTATTAGTTCATTTTCTCAGTTTTCATTTTTAAATTAGTAACTTGAAGGCAGTGTGGAATCTTTCAAAATAAGGAAAAAAATTCCGTATAATACGTCTGAACACCAAAATAGTCTTTCCACATCTTTGAGTGGATTTCTCCTGAACAATGGATGCTATTTTAGTCTTGAAAAGAACTCATCACAATATCATGTTTTTCACTGTTTAGTATTTGGTTATCATGGAAACAGAGTCAAAATGTCACTGCTTAAATGTAGAGGGAGATTTAGGTGGGAGAAAACTTTAAGCAGTACCTTAAATCTGACAGAATAAAGCCATCATAGTTATCCATATAAATTATGGTCCCTGCTATACATCTGTTCTCTAAAGACTATCCTCATTCTAGGCTATGGCAAAAAGTGCCAGCCATGGGGTAAATATCTAAATATTTGATTTTACACTTCAACTTAACCTGCCTTGCTTTGATATGAGCTGTCATCAACCTTCAATACTGATTAAACTTTTAATTTTCATTGTATTTCTTAGAGGCGGAAGCTAGTGAAACCATGCAGCAAAAATAGGGTTACAGGCATATTAAAACAAGGGACAATTCTGCAGTTACAGATGAAGTTACGTCAGACTTTGGAAATTAAAGGTTTAGTTGTTATAATAGATATGATTATATAGGACCTAAGTGATTTTCTCACTGGAGACACAGGGAATCTCAGCTGTACAAAGTCCATTGTAGCTTGTCCCAAATTTCACTTGCCAAAGCTAACTAAAATGTCAGTTCCTTGTAGCTGATACAATCACGGCCTAGTATCCTATTTCTGTCAAAGTCATCCATGGCAGGTTAGTAATTTGCCATGGCTTTAATTAGAGATGTGGTTATTAATACAATGGACTTCAAAGTCACCTTTCATCTAATGATCCCAAAGTGGGGACAAGTTTTCTTAGCAGATAGAATGGAGAATTAGACACTCGGATTTTAATTAGTCCTGGTTAAATATTTTACTAATCTTTCTAATAGCAGCTCTGCAGTGCCAGACAGTGTCCAGCCATTGAAGGAGGCACAGTTGATTACAAGTTAAACAAAACAGGAAACTTGTCCTCTAGTTCATTATTCAGAAATGATGGTGAATTTTTGGTGTTCACTTCACCTGCTCATGAGCTGCTTGAAGAGTTATTTATGTCATTCAAATAAATACTTTTGGTCAAATAAAAATGCCCAAATCTAACCAAGACTAGACCTAAACCTGATACAGATGCAGTACTCAATTTTTGAAGTGAAGAAACTAGCCCTTCACACCTCAGTCAGACACCTCAGAAAAGATACGTGTCCAACAAGTGGAAAAAAATAGCTTTTTTTGATATGATTTGAAATGTAAGGATAGTTGGCACTACCAAAACACACACATGACTTTTTGTGGAGAAATATGGTCCTTGTCTATATAGGCAGGGAGAGTGAGAAACGGAAGTGGAATAGCTCAGACAAGATCCACCTATTGGCACTTTATCAACCTCTGCGTTAGTCACTTATACCCCAGACTTTCTTCTGGCAGTAGGCACACCCAAATAGAGAATGTATTGCATAAATGTGGGTCACAATAAATGGAAGCTATGTTTATATATACTTTTGTAGCTTTTACCTTTAAAAAAGAGGCAGTTCTTTTAACACGGCTGAAATTATACCAGATCAATTCAGTATCTACCATAACGCATGAAGCAAAAAAGGTCTAATGTTACCCAAGCCCAATCACTAAAACTTCTGAGCAGACATTCCCCCCTTTCAGGGGGGCTAGCCTGAATCAAGCTGCATGCTGCTTCTCTGTCTGAGAAAAAGCAGCTGTGAAAGTACAGGCTTACTGAGTGGATTAATACAAGAATTAGCATCAGAACATAATTAGAAGAGTTCTGTAGTTGGGAAGAATATTGGGAAATATTAAACCATCCTATTCAATGACAGCATCAATGTTATTTTTAATGCATAAGGCATGACTGATGTAAAATCCAGCTATGAAGAATGCATAATTGAATATTTCAAAAAAAAGTGAGCAGAAGAGTGACCTGAAATGCAGAAGTTAATGATGACAAAGAAGCTTTGGGGCGTTAAAAGAAGGACAGACAAGGAAATGACATATAACCTACACTAGTTTCTCAATGTGTCCCTTCTGGCAAAAGAATAGATATTCAAAGGTACTGAATTAGTATCCCCTGAGACAAGAAATGAACTAATGAGATGCTTGTTTAGCAAATGAGCCTTCAAATGCAAGAATCAGGTTAGATTTGAAACCTAAGATGACATACAGCCATACTCCAGAGCCCACAGACCAGGTGCTGAATTTGGTGTTGCTACTGTAGATTGCTCTTTTCAGCAGAACACTCCAAAGATAGGTTTGAATCAGAGAAATGGGACAGAAAAATTTTAACATCAGAGCATTTTTATAATACACTGTGAGATACTGGCAGGGGTTATTTTAAAAAACCCATATATATTAAAAAATTTGTAGCAGATAAGAATAACCTTGCAAGGCTTTCTGTGTTGCTTTGAGTAGGCTATGTTTTAAAGAGATGCTCACTTCCTTTGAGCGAGAAAAGATCCTGATCTTAAAATTATAAATATTTTTTTTCCTTGAGCTTCTAATTAATTTTTTAACTACTCAATAACATATTAGCATTTCTACTAACAATGCCATTCATGCTAAATATAAAGAGGCTTTAATATCTTCTTTCTACTGGGCAAACTTTTGTTTCCTGCACTTCAGTATGGAAGAGACATTTGCTCTGTTCCAGTACGTGAAATGTACTGAAGTTGTTCAATCTTTTTTTCTGTGAAAAAAAAATAGACTTTTTCCCTCTAAAAAACCCACATTCCTTCCCCAACTTTCTATTTAGTTGTTTTTTGGGTTTTTTTAACTTTAGTTTTGCTTTATTTTATTTTTAATTTTAGTTTGAACTTACACTCAGGAAAACGAGAGCCTACATCAATGTCTCTAACAGGAATTAACTGATACTTAGACTGCAGTAACATTAGAGGCATTGCTGGGAGACAAATTTTCATGTATGTAAAGTTTGTACTCATACAATTAATGTGATACAATTTTCCACAAAAACAATTAAGATATTAATATTTTAAAAATCAATATTAATATTAATTTTTTCTGTATTTAGTTCTAAAATAGAACTGTATTGCAGTTTTAGAACTGTATTTAGTTCTAAAATATACAGGAACTTTCAAAGAAAAGTTAATTATTGAAAAGCTATTTCTCAATTTGGAGGCATTCTTATTATGAAGTATTAATCTATTTCCTCCCTGCACACATCATCCACTTAAACTATAAATTTTTTTCTGTTTCTTCAGAAGTCTTTTAGCATAGATTCATTTAGACCGATTCCATGAAGTTATATATTGGGCTTTGATGCTAAAAGTGGCTGTATCTTTACACAGAACCTTTAATTTCTTTCTTTCCCCCTTTTCTTCCCCCCCCACATGGGTATAGTTTGGAGGAAACTAATAATTAATGTTTCGATAACTCATATACAGAAGTGTTCTGACAACACTGTCAAAAACTTCGCTGTCTCTCTGAGCCATTTAAACAGCCAGGATTTGGTACTCCCACTCTCGGTGAAGAGCAGTAAGTGTTTAGGAGTCATCTGCAGATCTATTTAGTGACCACCAAGGGGCAGAAACGCATTTCAGCCCGTCCTGCCCATTAGGTATGAAATTAAAAGAGTCCAACTACCCTGAAGTGTTGGTTTTCTCTCTTTCCTCTTTGTTTTCCTCCTTTTTCTATTTTTTCTTCCCTTCCCCCCCCC